>APFE030193567.1:60075-98505 GCA_000404065.3 Pinus taeda
TCTATTTTTGCTTGGGGTTCATTTCTTTCATTTCTTTTTTACCACTTTATTTTTCTTACCCTTTGATTTTTCTTTTAGGGTATACCCTCTTTACATTTTTTAACTTTTTTGATTTTTTGGTTTTCAAGAATATGGAACACCTTTGCTCAAGAAAGAAGGTTTGAACATATTCCATAGTTCAATCAAGACAATCATGAAAGATGAAACCTATTGGTATAGGAGGCTAACACTGGCTCCACTTGGGGATGGCTTTTCCTTGCGGAAAGTCAAGAACAACAGGTCAGATGCCTGAAAATGTCTTCAAACTGGAAGTATGAAATCTTCCTTCTTCTGGTAGCTTTATTTTACATATGATAGTGAAACTTTTGGAACTTAGGGCCTTCACTTTGGGCTTCAATTCTAAGAAGTCACCATCCAATCCAAAACTGCATTAGAAAAAGGATATATTATGTACAAGTTAGAAACATTAAAACATTCTAGTAAATTGGATCAAAATAATGCTTAAGCAATCAACCATTGACTGGTCCTTCTTTAGCTTCTAAATTATCCAACTCCTTCAAAAAGTAAGTGTTGTTTCCCTGCAAGGCATGAATGATATAAGGCCCTTTCCACAAGAAATCAAACTTTCCATGTTTCCCTTTTTCTTCTCTTCTAGAATCCCATCTCAGGACTTTATCACCTAGTTGAAAATCTTCTGCTTTAGTTCTTTTATCAAACACTTTCTTTAGCTTTTCCTGCAAGACTTGGGATCTTTGGTATACCTCTTCCCTAGTTTGTTGCAGATGGATTGTTTGATTAATTCTTCTTTGAATGTCATTTGGATCCACTTGAGCCTCCTGAAGTAATTTCATAACAGGGGTTCCTAAAGATGATGGGAATCTTGCTTCAAGACCATAAACTAACTCATATGGACTAGTTCCAATTGATTTCTTAGTTGTAAGTCTGTCTGCCCACAATGCATTGGTCAAATTCTTGTGCCAATTCTTTTTGTTTTCTTCCAATAACTTTCTGATGATATTGATAAGGCTTTTACTAGAAGATTCTACTAGTCCATTACCTTAGGGGTAATAGGCTATTGAATGGCCTAGAGTAATATGATATTTATTACAGAAACTGATCATTTTCTTTGATTTAAATGCAGCATCATTGCCTGTTATAATTTTTTCTGGACAGCCAAATCTTGAAAGGATGTTGGTTTCTAAAAACCCTATGATCACAGAATCATTATACTGTCTACTTGGGATGGCTTCAATCCATTTAGTGAAGTAGTCTGTGGCAGTTAAAATCCATCTATGTTGCCCTGAAGAGGGGGGATGAATTTCTCCAATAAAATCTAACCCCCATTGTTGAAAAGGTCTTTCTGTGGAAATTGATTTTAAAGGCAGAGGTAACAACTTTCTTTTACCCTCAAATATCTGACATTTATGACAAGTTGTTACAAATTTCTTAACATCAGAAAATAAAGTTGGCCAGTAAAAGCCGACCCTTAAGATCTTGTCTACAGTAGATTTCCAGTAGAGATGTCCTCCGCAATCCCCTGCATGAAATTCATTAAGCACTTTATCAGCTTCATCTTTTAAGAGACAATTCAACAAGATTCCTTCATGATTTTTCCAAAATAGAGTGCTATCTAAAATACAATATTTCAAAGATGTCATTTTTAAAAATCTTCTTTTGGTTCTGGACAACCCTGGAGGAGCTTGCAGGTTTAATAAAACATTAATTATATCAATATACCAGGGTGAATCTAAGAAATCTTGACTGATCTGAGGAGTCGCCATCTCCTGGTCATTATCCAGTTCATTGAGGTCTAAATCTTGGCAATTTGTTTCTGTCATAAGTTGTGCTAAACTTTGACCTTTTATGAGTTTTGTCGGTTTAATCTCAATATCATATTCCAAAATGGTAGCTATCCACTTATCTCGTTTACCTTCTATGCCATCTTGAGTCAAGATATCTTTAACTATTGCATTAGGCACATAAGCTACCACATGAGAATGTAATATGTAAACTCTGAAATCCTTTATTGCTTTTACCAATGCAAAAGCCCGTTTTTCCATAGTATTGTATTTTAGAGATGCATCCCTTAATGCTTTAATAAAAAATGCTATTGGCTTTTCACACCCTTGGTCATCTTTTTGAAGTAAAATGGCTGCAACATTATGTTCAGAAGCAAATGAAAAAATAATAGTCTCTATCAAATTTAGGACTAGTCAGAACTGGTGTCCTGGTTAAAGCCATTTTAATTTCCTCGAATGATTGTTTGGCTTCTATAGACCAGTTAATGCTCAAATATTTTTTCAACATATTAGTTAGTAATCTAAGTAGCTCTGCTAGACTAGAAATAAATCTTCTCAAGAAATTAATTTTTCCTATGAATGCTTGCAATTCTTTTATGTTTCTGGGGTGGGGTATTTGAAAAATTGCTTGTATTCTTTTTGGATCAATCCTAATACCATCTTTAGAAATAATGTTCCCTAAAATCTTTCCCTCTTCCAAACCAAACAATGACTTCTTAGGATTCAAAGAAATTCCATATTTTCTGCACTTTATAAATACTTGCCTTAGGTGATCTAAATGTTCTTGATCTGTTTTAGAAAAAGCAGTTAAATCATCTAGGTAAATAACCAGAAAATCATGTATCTCTTTAGCAAAAGCAATATCCATTTCTCTTTGAAATGTAGCTCCTGCATTCTTGAGCCCAAATGGCATTTTGACATATTTAAACGTACCCCATGGTGTAGTGAATGCTGTTTTATCCTGATCATCAAGATGAACCAGAATCTGGTTGTACCCTGAAAATCCATCCAGTAGTGATATTCTCGAAGATCCTACTACCCTTTGCAGAATGTGGTCCATTTTCGGTAGAGGATAGTTGTCTTTTAAAGAAACTTTATTCAAATTTCTTAAGTCGACACACAGTCTAATTTCTCCTGTCTTTTTCCTTGTTGGTACCAGGTTAGAAACCCATTCTGAAAATCTGATAGGAGCTATAATCCCTGCTTCAAACATCCTTTTGATTTCCTTTTCAATTGAGGGTAATAAAATAGGATTTATTCTCCTAAGCTTTGGTTTAAAAGGTTTCTGGTCAGGTTTCAAAGGTATAGTGTGTTGAATGATAGATGTATCATAAGATTTGAGGTCTTCATAACTCCAGGAAAAAACATCATGGAATTCTTTTAATAGTTCAACATATTTAACCTTCTGATCTTTTGGAAGAGACTTGGACAACTTGACCATTTAGCGAATTTCTGGGGTTCCTAAGTTGCATTCTTCCATATCAGCCTTGACAGGTTCCATTTTAGGTCTAAATGGAATATCATTTGAGTCAAACAGATCTTCCAAAGGAGTTAATCCTTTGGGCAAATGGTTATCTTTTAAATTGATGATTTTTGTTTCGTCTTCTATGATTTCATCAGATTCCATGTGTTTCAAATTTTGTATGTCCTTTTCAGTGAATGTGGTCGGATGTAGTAGATGAATTGCATTTTCTCTTGAAATTTCTATTTTTTGTTCTTTTCCTTGATTAGATTCATTAATAGTTATATCCTCATCTATCTTACAGTTAGAAAACTCATTTTGAAGTGTCAAAAAATTATTGATTTGATTGTTCTTTACAAATACTTGCCAATTCAAAAGATTGTTTGGTATAGCAGGCCTATGCCTAATTTCAGCTGAAAACTGATGATTAGGGTCGAAAGGTAACTTGCATGTACTAGCAAACATCGCTAAACTGTGAGCATGCAAATTTTGTTTCCTAGGAATCTTGGCAAGTTGGGCTTGTAAAAATGTGTTGAGAATCTCTACAACTGTCTCTCGGTATTGTTTCAGTCTCATGTCTTTTGTTGAACATTCTCCTTTAATCTGTTGGATGATTATTTCGGAGTCTCCTATGATTGATACCCTAATACCTCCTAACTTCTTGACATGTTTAAGCCCTAATAAAAGAGCTTCATACTCTGCCATGTTGTTAGTGCATTTGAAATTCAACCTATAAGCATGACCCTCTGCATAATTGTTCTCAACATTATGTAACCAAATCCCAGCCCCCGCCCCTAGTCTATTTACTGAGCCATCAAACTCTAAATGCCATAGAATTTCATGTTCATAATCTTCATCAATTGTTTTAAAGCGTTTCTTGACAGGAGCTAGTTGTTTAGTTTCTTCAGGTATTTCTTGATCATCTTGTGTTTCTTTGTTTTCAGAGATTTCTTCAATTTTAACAGTGGTTTTGTTTATGGTTTCCAATTCTGGAGCTTCTATTTCAGTAGGGAGATCTAACTCAACATTGTATAAAATGAAAGAATCCATATCAGAATGTAAAGAGTAAACAGGGAAGTTTTCAGGCTTCTCATGGCTACTGACTAAGTACTTCATCAGGGTTTCTCTATATAACCTTTTAGGCTGACCAAATACTGAAATAGTTGCATATGACATGTCTAATTGAATTGATCCTCCAAGTTTAGCACCCCAAGATCTAGACAATAACATACCATATTTAGGTGGAATATCGGCAACTACTATGTCCATTAAAACAGACTTAGCAGGGTATTGTACCAAAGTGACACACAGATCTTTAATCAAACCTAAACATTTTACCTGACTAGAATCAAATGAAAACAAATCTTTGTACGGTCTGGTAATATCTAGATTCAATCTTTCCATTACTTCTTTTGGCATCAAATTGTGAGATGCTCCAGAATCAAGAATTGCATTATGGAGTATCTTATCATGAACATTCAGGCTTACATAAAATGGAGGAGTTCCTCCACTTTCTGGTTTGCCATTAACCTCAGGGCCAAAAAGAAGTTTGGGTTGATCATCAAGAATGTTTACCGAATTATCCAATCCAGTAATGTTAATGTTTAGGGACTTGGTAATCTGACTACTATAGACATCATGTTTAGCCAATTCTGATAAAGGAACAACTATCTTGAGTTTGCCTATTTCAGCCTCTAGATTGAAAGGTTTTTCCGTTTGAGTTTTAGTGTTTTGCACAGTTGGGTTCTCTTTGTTTTTTGGGTCTTCAATGTTTTCCTCGTTTTCATGAATAAAGTTTTGTTTTGAAGACGTTTCTGGACTAACTTCTACTGTGTCTTCTGCATTTTCCGCAGGAGGAAAAGTAGTAGATTGTTGTTTATTGATTGGTTGGTTGTCAGAGACATCTTCAATTATTGGATTTGAAGGGTTGGGTTTTATCCTAGACAAAATTTGTACTTGGGGAATGTTTTGTTTACCTTTGAAATTTTGTTTTGTTGTTTTCTGTTGTTTCTCTGGCACATCAATCCGTCTACTTCTCAAGTTGTACTGTTTATGAACCTCGTAGATTGCTATGTCATAGCCTTCCTTAAAATCAAAAGTCTCACCTGAATGAGTTTGGAATGTTTCGAGGATGTGATTGTCTTGATCACCCTGGGATAGGAAGACTTCTGGTTCATTTTCATCATCAGTCACATTGTTTATTTCTACATCTTCTGTAGGTTCTTCAGAAGTTGAACCTTTAACAAAGTTTTCTTGGAAAGGTGGCCTAATGTTTTGATCAGGGACATTCTTTCCACTATTTTGATTCATATTCCTCCTAAAGTTTGGGTTTCTAGCAATATTCTGATTGTCAGTAGAAGAATTTCTTTCAATGGTTTCCACTCTGTCTCCTAATCTTTCCATACCTTTAATGATTACATCCAGCTTCTTTTCAAAAGCTGAAGGTTCTTCATTCATAGGCATTCTTCTCTCTGCCCTAGCTCTGGCCCGTTTTTCTATCATATTTGCTTCTACACTCACCACTATGATTTGCATTTCCTCTAGTGTTTGAGCAGCTCTTTCCCTAAGGGAATAAGCTATATCGGAGTCAAAACCATCTAGAAATTTAACCAACACAGAGTCAGGAGGGGGTCTTAAGTTTCGAGGAACTGCATTATATGATTCATTGAATCTTATAATGTAATCTTGCATGGTTTCGTTAGGTCTTCTTCTTGATTTCTCAAATTCTGATAGGATCTGAAGATGATCCTTCTTTTTCTCCCATCTATTCAAAAATGCCCTATACAAAGCTTCTAAATCAGCAATACTGTTTAGGGTAAGAGCTCTAAAACAAGTTCTAACTTCTCTAGTAAGACTCTGAACGAAAATTATCATTCGGATATTATCAGTATCAATCTCATAAAACTCAAAGTAATCAGTCATTCTTTTGGTGTGTTGTTGAGCTGTGTAAGTACCTGATCCATTAAAAGGTGTGATTTTACTCTGGTAATCCTGAGGTAAAGCTGGAGGGTTGGCTGGTAACTGTAAAGGGGCGTATCGATTAGCCATTGGAAGATAAAGTGTTGTAATAGGAGTTGATGGTCTGGCAGGAGGAGCTGGAGGAGTAGAAGGGATAACAGGTGTTTGAAAAGTTTGAGAAAAAGTGACTGAACTTGGGGATGCTTTAGTAATCACAAAAATGTTTGAACTTTCTTCAAAGGTTTGTTCAGAATGAATAGAGTTATGCAATTCTCTATCAAGATGATGTGACACAAATTCGTATTGCAAATCTTCAAAGAACACTTGATCTGGAACTAATCTAGATAATTCAGTTTCAGAAAAGTTTACAAACAAAGATGTTTCAAATCGTGCATCAAAAGGAATGTCATCAATATATATAATTTTCACAGGACAAGATGCAAATCTAGAAAGTGGTCTAGAACTTCTTGTACTCTCCTGACTTCCTCTTTCAGAACTTTCTTGACTTCCTTGTCTTCTAAGAATCCTGGGAATCAGATTTGGATTTTCAAATATTGGTGGTGGATTGTGGTCGGGGTTTGACCTATTATGTCCAATCCTTTCTGAAGCCAGTTTCCTAGACTATGTGTTTTTTTGAATTTTTGGTTTTAATTGAAAGAATAAATACAACTTCTACAAATTCTTCAAGAAATAATGATGTGCGATTAAGATTTCTCAAAGATATGTTTTTTTTTTGAATTTTTTGGTTTTAATTGAAAGATTAATTACAACTTCTACAAATTCTTCAAGAAATAATGATGTGTGATTAAGATTTCTCAAAGATATGTTTAAACTAGAGAATCTGATTGAAAATTTTGAAACTAAGATTCAATATATAAGCTAAATTAGAAATAGACTGAAGTAGCATTTATTTACTTTTGCAATTGCAGAGCAAAAGCAATTTCAAAGGCTATCTGGCTGATCTTCAGATTCTGTCCATAGGTTATAAATCAAATAATAGTATTAATAAAATGATTCAGGTCCCCAGTATGGTCGCCACTATGTTAATACTCAGGTTTTCCTAGAAGTTGTGTAAGAGGAAAGTATACCCGAGGTAACCACAAACCAACCTTTTAGATGCAGAATCTAGCCACTCTGCATCCAGAGAGGGCTCTCTCTTTATGATTTATCTTTGTTCTTGGAAAGTTTTAGGCTAGTTATAGATTCAAGAGTTTGTTTTGGGAAAATGGTGGAATCCACAAACTAAGGGCAAGATTGAGAGCTTTCAGTCCATTGGGCTGTGGAGTCAAAGGATGGCTTTACTGGATTTCTATTCTAAGCACAAGATGGTATTACAGGGCAAGGTAGCTAGACAGAGAAAAATCCTTAAAATTTAAAGTGGATGGGATGAATTTGAAGGGATGAAAGGCAACTAAGAGTCTTTCACCATGTCCAAAAAAATAAATGAAATGACTACAAACAAAGAGAAATGAAGAATCCTTTGTTATAGTAACCAACAATGTTTAAATTTGTAAAGCAAGAGCATTTAAGAATTCATGCTTATAATTAATTTAGAGGAAAACATAAAAAATAATAACATTTGGAAACAGAGTACAATTAAGCAAATTCTGTTTCAATCTCTTATGCAAATTATTCAGGAATGGATATGATGGTATTATGCGTTTAATATTAGTAAAGCAAGAGCATTTAAGAATTCATGCTTATAACTAATTTGGAAGAAAAAATCAAGAATAATAACATATAAAAACAGAGCACAATTAAGCGAATTTTGTTCCAATCTCTTATGCGAATTATTCATAAATGGTTATGATGAACTTATAGACTGATATAAAATTTCAGAGAAAGGGTAGAAACACTTATTGAACTGCTGTCCAACACATGAATCCTGCAACAAGTCCTGTGCTTTAAATCCTCATCCAGCCAAGCCACGAAAAATTTCTCCAAGCGCTTTTATTCTGAAGTTTCAATGTTACAGCCAAGTAATGGAATCCCCCTCAATGTTTCCAAGAGTGGAGTATTTATACCAATTCTAAACTAAAATATCTTGAAACAAATATCAAAATTGGTTCACAAATCTCTCCAACTATTTACATAAATAGAACTTAATTAAAGGACACTCAAACTAATGCATCTATTTTGCACTATTTTGTATGGATAGGTGATGACAAAGAGAATAATTCAAATTTGATCCAACTCTTAGTTGATGATGAGGCATCCAAGTCACTAACTGTTTCCTTTCTTTGTGCAATCTGCTCCAACAATTCTGCAAACATGGGGTCCAATGATATTTTTGTATTTCTCAATCCCTAATAGATATGTAAAAAGTGAAATATTTTATTGTATATCAATATTTTTTTGAGATAAACCTCTTTCATTTTCCCAAAATGCCTCTCCAACTATGCATAATAGTCTCTGTAAAAAATATGTGTAAAACAGAGTTTTACAGAGTCTGAAAAATGGCCTGTAAAGATGCGCATGTATCTCTCATTATAAAATCACTGTGAAAACAATGAGATAGATTTGGTAGATAGGTATCTTAAGAACAAAAACCGCCTTCAGTTTTGTATGAAGTATTTTGGATTGGCCAAAATACTCTCTGCAAAATGATGACTTAAACTGAAATTTTCTGCAAAAAGTGCTTTCCAACATTGTTTAATATTTCCAAAACCATAATGGCTGTTAGAAAAGTGAGAGAGGTGTTTGTAGATGGCCCTCTTAAGAACATAAAACTCCTTCATTTTTGTAAAATGCATCTTGGATTGATCACAATAGTTTCTGCAAAACTATGACTAAAATATGCAATTTCTGCAAAAATGTTCCTTCTTGTTATGTTTTTTCATCTTTTTACTTTCTTGCTCTTTTGACTGTTTTACTTTCACTTTAGACAAACCCCAATATTGGTGAAAGTATTATCATCTCTTTTTACCATTTTACTGCCTTTTGTATTCACTTTTACTGTTTACCTTTGACTGCTCTGTAACTTCGTTTTAACTTTCACTGACTTTTACCTCATACACTTTAACCACTGATACTCTTTAACCACTGATACTCTTTAGCTGTTATGCTTTCTAACCTCTGTTTGAATATATTTGATAACAATATTGGAGTAAACAAATCTTATGACTAGTATTAAGACTTTTTATCCAAGGATGTGATCTTCTGATTACCTCTTCAGGGGACAACCGAGTAGATTTTTCAAGCAATTCCCCAATGGACAAGGGAGTGAGGTTTTGACCAGGTTCAAAATGGAGCATCATATTGATAGCTTGGGGAGTAATGAGGAAAAGAACACTCTGGTCAGGGGATATTACAGCTCTTTGAGTCAGATCATAGTTAGAATGGTAGTAATGGATGATTTCTGGGAAATAAATGACTGAAGGAATGAGATACCTTGGGATATTGGATTCCCACAACCCTATAAGATCGTGCCCCTTTGAGTATTCGTCTCTGCAGCGACAATAGCTCAATAGGGGAATTTCATCAAAATGCAGGTCTTTAATTTGGAAATCTTCATCTATCAAAGGTAAATATTCCAATTCACGGTTAGGAGCATTCAGTGGAGTAATATTCAGAGTTGCCGACACCTCCATTTTGGTTCTTGTGGATTCAAAATGGAGGTTTTTGGTTTTACTCACAGGCCGGGCGGGATTTCTAAAAAAATGAAGGAAATTGGCACAATTTGTTGGTTTAGGGAGCAATTACACAGTTTTAAAACCTCTGGGAAGGACTCAGTGATGATTTTTAATCACTATTTCAGCGAAAAACAAAGAACACTGAGTTTTACTTGTAGTCGGGGCGGGGATTGCCAGGTGGACAAACCACGGTGGCATGAAACTTTTCGGAAGTTTTATTCATATTTTTGTATTTAAACATACATATGGCATGTTTAAAGTTTTTGTATATATATTTTTTATTTATATGGTAACAAACAAATATTTATTTAATTACCATAAGGGCGGGATTATAATATAATGATAATTTTAACCAAAGGGAGTATAGTGGGTTATTATTTTAAATGTGCGGGGATATAAATACTTTGGTTAAACTTTATAATAGAGGAGTTTTTGGGATATTTATAAAAAGGGATTTATATACTTAGGATAAGGTTTTTTATTAGGGATTTAGTATAATAGAGTTAAATGTAAATATGGCAAAGGACAAGGAAACTCAAAATATTTTTGCACATCTATGAAAGTGATAACTTCTGAAGTAAATTGCAATATTTTATCTTCAACACTTAAACTTAGAATAGCAAGTTATTTTGATGGATTTTTATGGGATTTTGCATGAGTTTCCTAAGTAAAATAGGATTTTAATTAGGACAAAGTTAAAGATGGAAGATTATGATGATGGATTATCTTAAGTACTTAGGTCTTTTTGATCATTAGGCCGAGGTTCCGGTCCCTCTAGAGGTCAAGGAAATGCCTTGAGCCCCTTTGATCTCCAAATACCTTAGTACTTTGCAGGAAATTAGTGAAAAGTTTGAGGGGAAAGTGATGAGGGAGGTTAATGAGTTTGACTTTGCTTGTGGTGATTTTCCAGTGTATTTCCTGCTTTAGTACTTGTGATGAAAGTAAAGGATCAAAAACATGTAGCAGCATCATTCATCAGATAACACTTTGCAGCACCATCTACCTACCCTGTCTACTTAATACTACCATTTTCTCTTCTTTATTAGGGTGCCTTTAGACTTGCAAAACCTCATCAACATTTTTTCTTTTTACAAGGAAAATCTATCTAATTCTACCCTTATTACATCCAAGGGCTCAGATTAAACTGTTGAGCACCTTTTATTAACTATAACTATCTACTTATCTGCCAAGATTAAACTGTTTGGTCAGATATTTATTCTCTAATCTACAACATGAAATTGAAATATGAGTAAGCCAAGTTTAAATAGTTTGACTTATTCATGATTTGTGGCAAAGGTTGGACAAGCTGCACACAATTGTTTTATTACAAAAATGTAGTAGTGGCATTTGGATTTGCACACTTTCCTTGGTCTGCTTTTTGCTTGGGGTTTATTTCTTTCACTTCTTCTTTTTTTACCACTTTATTTTTCTTACCCTTTGATTTTTCTTTTAGGGTACACCCTCTTTACATTTTTAAAATTTTTTTATTTTTTGGTTTTTCAAGAATATGGAACACCTTTGCTCAAGAAAGAAGGTTTGAACATATTCCATAGTTCAATCAAGACAATTATGAAAGATGAAACCTATTGGTATAGGAGGCTAACAGAATCTTCGACAATCCCAAGCCCTAGCTCTATGATCTAATTTTGCTTAGGCATCCCCATGGCTAGACTGAAATAAGATCAATTCAACCTTTTGAAGTAAATATTCTTGTTTGGTCCTTTCCCCTCACCTTTTCCATGATAGGAATATCATTGATTGTTGCATTGTTGGGTCCACTTGGCCCCATGTGGTCCTACTTCTCCATAAAGACTATTTTTCGAGGAAAATTTGGGAATCCAAGTTTCCAAAGATTATAGGTATTGAGAAAATCCTTTATAAGCCTATCCTTTCTCTCTCAACCCTCCAATCCTTTCCCCTTAACCTTGGTGGACCAAGCCCCTTTCTTAAAGAGCAAGCAAGTTCCATTCCTCACTCCATCCTCGGGAAATAATTTCTAGGATCACTCCTCACTTATCCATTGACATCTACTTTACAAAGTGATCCCTACACTACCGAGACTCCTCCCATCTGCAAAATTTCTATAAATAGAAGGGAGACTTAGTTGTGGTTACAGTGAGCTAAGCCTCTATCATTGCCCTTGACCTGGGAGTTTCCCTCTTAGAAACCCCTTTGACGTCCCCTAGAAGTTTCAGTGGTAAAATTTCTGGTGCCATTTCTTGGGATAAGACGTGTGGTTTTTCCTTGTATGACATATCGACATATCATTATTAGCAACTCCATTGGAGGAACGAGGTCCTAGTTCCTCATTGAACTTCAAAGTCAATGCTCGTAGGGTGAAGCAGGTATTTGTGAAGGCATTTTATTTCTCCCTAGCAACTCCATTTTCACATTATATGAAAGATCATGAAAAATGGTTGGATATAGTATCCACAACATTAGCCCCAAAGAAGAATAAGACCTATGGGGAAGATTGGATTCGTGATTTGAGCTTTGTGATAATCTGATAGAGCACAAGAATGAGGACTTCATACTCAATTTTTATAACATGAGCAGGTCCAACCTCAACAACATAAGGAAGGATTATGAAGAAGGGCCCATAGATTATCGCTTCTTCGAGATTTCCTATTATACTGGTGCATTTAATTCCTTGTCTCACAAGATCAAGGAAAAATATGGCTCATTACCAGATGCGGATTTGGATGACCAAGATGACCAAAAAGATGAGGATGATGAGAAAATATTAATTATGGAATTGAGTGTGAATAGAAATGGAGTGAAAAAAATGTCCTCTAAATATGAGGAAGAGTTGGATCCCAAGAGCCTCCAAATCACCCAAAAAATAGTGGATGAATATAGCAAGTCATGCAGGGAGGTAGTAAAGGAATATAATTCTAATGAAGTATTCTCCTGCTTATATGATGAATAAGTGAAGCTTCATAAGATGAAATGTAAATATAAAGAGAACCCTATTAATGCTCTCCTCCTAGAAGCATACTACCAGAATCTAGGACTGAGCTAGACTAGAATGGTAATGCAAAGAATAAAGGAAAATGGGACAGAAAGCGAGCAAGAACTCAGGGTACAAATAATAAAGAGAAATTTGCACCATCTAAGAAGTTCAATGCATCCGAAAGAGGACAGGGACATCGATTTGAGGAGAATAATAAGGGTGCAAACTAGAAGCCTATAGAGTGTTAGACTTGGGGCAAAGATCAACGCAAGAGAGATTGTCCATAGAATCAGGGTGGTAGGCCTCAGATTTACAGTGCACATGAGACACATACTGTTTGGGATGTTGGTCAGAGTGTTCCTCGTATTTATTCATCATTGGATAACAAAAAGGCATACCATCATGCATCTATCATTGAGATGGATGGTAAGCTTTGTGCTCAATTTATTTATATTTTCATTGACCCTGGATCTGATTATAGCTATGTTAGTCTTGACTTGGTGGATAAGTGTGGTTTAAGGAAGGAATTGCATGAAAAATCTTGGTTAGTGTAGTTTTCTACAGGTACAAAGAAGTTAGTTCATCATTTGGTAAGAGCTTATGCATTTGGTTTGAATGGTATGCCTACCACAACACATTTGAATGTACCATAGTTGGGATCATATAGTATGTTATTGGGCATGGATTGGTTGTATCTTCATAGAACAAAGGTGGTTTGTTATGAAAATGTAATTGAGTATGTGGATGACAATGAGGAACAAAGAGTCTTACAGGGAAAGAAGAAATCCACATTAGTTAGGATGGTGACAACTATGCAGGAAAAATGTAGTCACAGAAAAGGGTGTGTGTTATTTGCAGTGCACATTTCTAGTGACAAGGGTAAGGAAGTTGAGGGTGCAAATTTTTTGAGCAAGTACCCAGTTCTAGAGTAGTTCAAGGATATATTTCCTAAGGACATTTCAAAGTTTCCACCTCATAGGGAGGTAGACGTTTTCATTGAGTTAGTGCTAGGGGTAGCTCCAACATCAAAAGCACCTTATAGGATGAGCACACTTGAGTTGGTGGAGTTGAAGCTACAGTTAAAGGAAATGTTGGACAAGGGTTATATTAGGCAAAGTGTACCATCATGGGGCACACCGGTATTGTTTGTGAAGAAGAAACATGGTACTCTCAAATTATGCATTGACTATAGGTAGTTGAACAAAGTGAACATCAAGAATAGGTATCGGTTACTGAGGATTGATGAATTTTTCGATCATCTCAAGGGAGTAGTAGTGTTCGCGAAGATTGATCTAACATCTAGGTATCATCAGGTATGCATCAAAGAGGAGAACATTTACAAGACAACTTTCCGGACCAGGTATGGGAATTATGAGTTTGTTGTAGTTCCATTTGGCTTAACTAATGCTCTAGCTACATTTATGTGCTTGATGAATAATGTGTTGCATCTATATTTGGTTAAGTTTGTTATTGTATTCATTCATGACATATTGGTATATTCTACAAATGAGGAAGAGCATGCTAAGAATTTATAAGTAGTGTTGAGGTTGTTGAGAGAGAATTAGCTGTATGCTAAGCTCAGCAATTGTAGTTTCTTTCAGATTGAGGTACACTACTTGGGACATGTTGTCTCCAAGGAGGGAATTGCAATATATCTAGAAATGATAAGGGCCATCATGGAGTGGGTAGCGCCTAAGAATGTGGATGAGGCGAGATCTTTCATGGGGTTGACAGACTATTATAGGACGTTCATCAGGAACTTCTCACAAATTTCATATCCTATTATGTCATTGCAAGGGAAGGGTAAGAAGTTCGAATGGACACAGGAGTGCGAGACTACTTTTGAGAAGCTTAAGAAGTTGTTGACACATGCACCACTATTAAAGATTGCATACCTAGACAAAAAATTTGTGGTATTCATAGATGCTTGCATGAAGGGACTTAGTGGAGTCCTTATGCAAGATGGAAAGGTGGTATGTTATGAGTCGTAAAAAATGAATGAGCATGAGCAAAACTACCCCACACATGATATTAAGTTAGCAGTGTTTATACATGTGTTGAAGATGTGGAGACACTATCTTCTAGTTATGAGGTTTACATTGATGATTAAGCATAGTGGTTTGCAGTATCTATTTGACCAACTGAATCAGAATGGTAGGCAGGATCAGTGGTTCACTACAATCAATGAGTTTGATTTTGAGATCAGATATATCAATGGTATAGAGAACGGGGTGGTAGATGCTCTTAGTAGGCGAATAGAGGTAAATCACTTAGCAGCTATGCACTCCTATGGGACAAACTTACAAGATAGGATGTTGCAGTCAAGTCAACAAGATGTCAGGTATATAGAGATTGTGCATAGGTTGCAGCAAAGTACTAGTATAGGTACAGGTGGTAGTACATGTATAAGTAGAGGTGAGGGTACACAGGATGTGGATTATTGTCTTACAGTGATTGGACTGGTTATATTCAAAGACAGGATACATGTGCTAGACAGTAGTGATCTCAAGAATGTGATCTTGAGAGAGTTTCATGCAAAATAATATTTGTGTCACCCGAGTTATCAGAAGACACTAACAGCAGTGAAGAGATTTTATTATTGGTCGAACTTGAAGAGTGATGTAGAAAGGTTTGTGGCTAGGTTTTTTGATTGTCAGTGTGTGAAGGTAGAATTTAAGCATCCAGGAGGACTGCTATATCCGATTACAATTCCATAGTGGAAATGGGAGTTCATTTCTATGGACTTCATCATAGGTTTGTGAGGACAATGAGAGAAAATGATTCCATAATGGTTGTTATGGATAGGTTGACAAAGGTTTTACATTTCATTCAAGTGAAGTCTACATTGTCAACTAGTGATGTAGCACAAGTATTCATCAGAGATGTGATTAGAGTGCATGGTGTTCCGAAGAAGATCGTGTTAGAAAAGGATGCGAAGTTCACTTCCAATTTTTGAAAGGAGTTGTTTGTAGGTTTGGGCACAGAGTTGGCCTTCAGTACAACTTATCATTTGCAGAAAGATGGACAGAGAGAGAGGGTGAGCAAAATATTGGAGGACATGTTGAGGATGTATGTGATGCATCAATAGTGAAAGTGGGAATAATACCTTCCACTGGTATACTTCTCTTACAAAAATTGGTATCATGAATATTTGAGGATGAGTCTGTTTGAGGCATTGTATAGGCGGAGTTGCAATACTCCTATCAGCTAGAGTGATCTAGTTAACAGGGTGTTGATTGGACCAGACATGTTGGAAAACATGGAACATGAAATGCAGGGGATAAAGAAAAATCTAAAGGAAGCACAAGATAGGAAAATAAGCTATGCAGATCAGAATAGGTTGTTAAAGGAGTTCCAAGTTGGGGAACAGGTGTAATTGCACATCAAATCGAAGAAGAGATCATTATGGATTAGATCATGTGCCAAGATGGCACCATGGTTTTGTGGATCCCTTAGTATCATTGAGAGGATTGGGCCATTAGCATATTAAGTTGCACTGCCTTGACAATGAAATTCCATGATGTTTTCCATGTTTTTTTGCTTAATAAGTATGTTAAAGATGTTGATAACGTGATTGACTAGTCTGTATCGTCAGTCGAACCAGATGGAGAATTCTAGCCGAAGCCTTAGTGTATATTGTAGAAAATGGTGCTCATGCTTTAGAACCAAGCAATCGAGCAAGTTAAGGTGCAATGGAAGCACTTTAGGCCTGATGAAGCTACATGGGAGATGGTGGATCAGATGTGGGTTATGTACCCTTCCTTGTTCTTCGGTTTTGGCAAAGCAATTTTGGTATGGTGTTTTGTTATATGTTTTGGTATATGATTGGTATATGTGCATATGTATATGGATGAAAATACCACCACGAGCTATTTTATAAAGCTCCAATAAGCGGTATGGGTGTCATGTCATTATGATGTTATGTTTTCTATGTTTTCACATTTGTTTGCTTCTTAGCAGGTTGATCATTGCAAATATTGCATCAATCTAAGTTATAAAGCTCCATCGATAGTATATTTTGCTTATAACAGTTTTGTGGTTATAGGTGTTTCTGAACACCAAGGATGGTGTTCCCCCAAGGGGGATTGTTCTGTAACAACCCTGGTGAAAATTCCATGTAAAAAAAGTTATTAAAGTCAAAATAATAACCATGGTTGATGGGACATGTATTCCAAGATGAATATTAGGAAAACTCCTAGTGATGGGGAACACTTGTGATTGATTAATGGCTACGAAACTTAGCAAAGGAAATGGATAAGGCTTTGGAAAGGGAAAATGGCATTTTTAGCACATTTATTTATGAAAATAATGGAAATTAAGACAAAAGGGAGGTGAAATGTCACAAGTTGCATGTGAGGAGGAAAATGAAGGAAAATAATGGAAAATAGAGGCCTCATTCATAAAAAGGCTTATGAGCATCAGTTGGTAACCTTTTGTCATTTCAGTTTTGGAGCTCTCTCATTATTCTCACTCTCTCTCATACTCTTGGATACTTATAGTTTTCTTGAAGCACTCTTGGAGGGTGTGGCATACTTGGATTTTTGGATCAAGAAGGCAAAGGAAGAGTAGGAAAGCACAAGCAGACATTGGGATCAAAAGCTACAACGAGATTTACTTGCAAGTACCGAGTTACATGTATGTTTTCCTCACTAGTTTTGGCATGCATGTGGTTCTTTCTTCATGATTTGTCACTGGCATGAAGGATTGTCTCAATTAATAGTATATTGCCTAGCCTTTCCATTTCCTAGATAGTCATAGCAATTATGGGTTTATTTACTTGTTTTGTTTTGGTTGGTTTTCATGTTTCCTTTAGCTTGGATTGAGTTATTACTTCCTGGAACCCTGGTTGGACAAACGCTCTAGAAGCCCTATAATAGATTGGGATGAGTTATTAGTCCTATAAGCTTTGGTTGGGAAAAAACTTTGGAAACCCTTGGTGGGTTGACCTACTAGACTTGGAAGCCTAGGTTGGAAAAACACTATAGAATCCCAGCAATAGTTGTGGATTGAGTTACTAGTCTTAGAAGCCTTGGTCGGAACAAATGCTCTAAAAGCCCTAGAAGGCTTCGATGGAGACCAGTCTGATGATGGTTTTGTGATGTCCGACCGTGAGGTGGAATCACTGTTGATGGGTTGAGGTGGATGTCCTTTGGAAGCCTTGGATGGTTTTGGATTGATGTGTTCTATGAGATCCCACATTCATTATTGGAATATGGCACTAGGGTGAATGGCTAAAGACAGATTTGGCTCAGCCATTCTATGGTTGGGTGGAACATGGAAGTCCCATGCCGGGTTTGGTTTTTGCATCATCACTAAGAGGTTATTTCACCTTGTATTTCTATGATTATTATATTGGTTTATATGTGTTTTATATAGTTGTTATTTCATTGGTATTTTTGTTGCTATTATGTTGATTATATATATATGTTTTATGACAATAGATATGTATGGATCTCATCATGTTTCTACTAATAAATGAATGAAAAACTAATCTATGACCTAACGGATGAAATGGCAGTTGATGTGTTGAGGCATCAATATTTCCTAGTGATTCTCAGTTAAGTATGAGACCCCTATGATCATATTTGTTATTTACGCCTGTATATTACATATTCATGGTATGTTTGACGAAATGCCTATCATGGCTAGTAGGGGTCCAGTTAAGGTCTTATTCAAGTAATTTATTTTTCACTGTCATTTCCCTGTAATCTTACTATTATGAAGAAGTCATTCTATTCTAGGCAGTGACCTGGGCTCTAGGCCCGAAAAAGTGGCTCCAAACCCAAGGACGTTGGCACAACACTATGCAAACAATCCCCTCAACTTTTGCTTGCAGGCTTGTGAGAGCGTCTAGAGTCCCTGGATACTCTCATTCCCATAAAATGAGAGAGTTCAGAGGTCAAGTGGTATAAAATATCAGTGGGAACTGGGGATTGGTTGGCAGAAAGGTTGGATTGGTTCCTGAGGGTCCTAATGCTGATGTTGAATGTATGTATGGTGTGTTTCCATTGGTTCCACTTCCTTAATGTGACTTAGGAGGTCAAATCATATCATAGTGGCCTCTCATCGCATCTTTACCCTGGTTGGACAGTTTCTTGTGTAGATGTGGGAGGAGGGTGTTTCATTATAAAACCCAACATTGAATGAAATCAACAGAAAAGTCGATGTAGTCAAGTTGATAATTCTCCACAAATATTTGTTCTCATTAATGTAATTGAGCAACCGTTCCCATTCATTGTTTTGACTAAGTTGAAATTCCATACTTTCTCACTCTTAACAATGGATCACCTTTTTACAATAGTTGAACTATAGCCCAGGGATAGTAGAATTGTCAGAGTAATGGATAAATATAGAATATTGTCCTATTATTATAACATGTTATGTTTCTATTTGGACTAATTTTATAATTAGTCCTTGTTACTTTCCATATTCTATATTATAGGAATTTGAATTTGTTCAACTAGATTTTAATCATATATATGTACGTGATTCTAGGCTTGGTGAATGCAAGTACAAGTGGTACAGTGTCATGCATGAGTGTTATCCCACCAGTGAGATGCAAGTCTTCTTCCCATAATTTGTCTTGCATATTTTCTAAGTTCGTATCATATTTAGATTGAGAGACGTGAGGTTAGTGTCAGAGCCAAAGGCATGATTACTGTGTGTTGAAGGGCAAACTTATTGTGGTGTTAGAACATTAAGATTGTGTGGGGTATTAAAGATTGTGTTGTTGCTACATTAGTAGCAGATCGCCCAAATTTTGGTGAAGGGACATATTTGAAGTTGGAAATTTTCCATAACCAATATATTCTAGGTTTAAGATTTGAACTTTCCATTGCTTTCATTTGGAATATCTTAGGTTGTGGTGCATTCCTAGTGCGACATACTAGTTATTAGACTAAGTTGTTGCCTATTTTTTCTATATTTGTGGCCATGTTTGGTGTGGTGAGAATGAAAGGATCTATGGTCGAGATGTGGTATTTGTCTGGCATTGTGTGCAAGTGGTGACCTGTGTCTACAAGTTTGACCGGAGGAGTGGCTAGTGTCTAGACGGTTAGAGTGTTCCAGAAGCAAACCCATTTCAAACGAACCTAACTATAGCTTGGAAGAGCACTAAATATCAAGGGTCACATTGTAACTTTTTTTTACCCATAAATTTTTCTTATGGAGGAAAGATTAAAAAAAAGTTTTATATTATGCACTTTGTAATAATTTGGCATATTTTATAAATGTCGCTTGATTTTTTTTTACAAATAAATGTGGATTATTTTTATTGTTCAACCAATAAAGGCACTTGGTAACTCTCATTCATGTTTTAATGGCTATAATTATACCCTCTGCAATCAACAAATCATGAAAGATTGTGGGACCCCCCACCTACCCCCCCCCCCCCCACCGCTAAAAAACAAAAATGAAAAAAGATATACTGCCTACCCCTCACCCTGGAAAACCAATTTCCCTCTAGTCTTTATTCATGCCAGATCTATTCCTCCATCATTCATTCTGTCAAATAAAATTTGTTATCTCCTCCATTATCCATAAATTCATAACCACAAAATATCACAATAAATTCCTACCAATGTTCAAAATCCCATTAAAATGCTCTTCCATTAATTGTCATCAAGGGGTATTTAAATTTTATTTAAAGGCCTAATCTACCCAAATAATTTGGCCATTTGCTCATATTTGCAATGCAAACAACAAAACCAAGCAAGAAAGGAATGCTTTCTTCTCACGAGCTTCAATCTTTCCAGATATTCCAATATTCCTCCTTTCTGTTCAATTCCAAAATTAGTACTTCTGAAGGGAAAAGTATATTAGAGAGTGAAAACCCCATGTTTCTTGCATTCCTGAATTTGGATCCGTTGTCTTTGGTAGACTTGGATTTCCAAATTGTAAAGACCAAGTGTGAGTTTGATTTGTATGAATTGCATAATTGGGCTTTTCAGAAGTTCAAAGAATCTAGTGATGAGTTTAGCTTTTTGGAATCCACGTTACCTTAATTCATTTTTCCTCTAACTCATCATTTTCCCGAGTTTATCTCCTAGTGTGAAAGCATATATTTACCTAGTCAAATAGAAGTAGTAGCCAGAAATAGTGAAATTTTGTTCTACATAATGCCAAAGTCCATTCTTCAAGATTTACAAATCAGTCCTCCAAGTTCTCTACATTCCCTTTTAGTCAACTCATTAATGGATATTTACCATAAGCTTGCATTTCAAGAGATAGCCCATATTTTTTAGTCATTTTTACCAGAAGGATTTGAATTATCTCATCATAATCTGCATTATTCCTCAACCATGTTTCCTGAAATATCAATACAGATAATCTCCATGGTTTTTTGTCTATTTGGTTATCAAAGTCAATGACTAGATAGATGAAGCCATTTTAGGATTCCTTTCTATCTTTTCATCGAGGAAAAAGGCTTTTGTCCTGTTCAATTTTAGCCATTTTATCTCAGATAGCATTCATGAGCAGTTTTTAAAATTCAATGCAGAAAGAGCTTTCAAACATCAAACTATGTTAATTTACTTCTTCTTATATCACCAAGTTGAGAGGTTTAAGAGGCGAATACAAAAGTTGGATTCACAGGGGAGGCCACACTTTGTTATTCACTAGACCTCATTAGTTGGAAAGAATTCAAAAGAGTATTCATTCAATGATTCTTTTAATGAGTTCTTGTACTTATCACTCTATCTTCTTAGTAGTGATGTAGTCTCGAGGATTTTAGTTGAAATTAAGAGATTTTTACATTTAAGTGAGTGGACAAAGATAGGAGATTGGTATTTGTATCAGAGTTTCACATAGATCAGAATTTATAGTGGTGAATCGTCACCTTATAAATTACCAATATTTATTCCAATGAGGATTTTTTCTTTGGGGTTCATAAGGCAGAACCTAAATGTAGATGAAGTTCATTTTTTGTCTAGAAAATAGAAAGCTCAATTTACAGTAAAAGATCATATTGGCCCCTTTATAGTAAATACCAAAGTAGCTAATAAGAATGAAAATTGTTTTTTAACCTTATGAACCTTTGGGAATGATTTCAGCTACCAGACTTGAGCAGAATTCAGCTCCTTATATACACTTTTCAAAACCGAAGATTGAGCAATATGCTAATAGGGAGATTTTGAAGGAAAATAATTTGCAAGAAGTTGACGAACAAGTGTCAAGTTAGATAACATTGGAAACTCCTCATCCAAAAGAAAAGGAGATGAAAAGGACAAGTGAGAGCATTTCTCCTACTATTTCAGGATCTAAATCAACAGAGTTTAGAGTTTTCGAAAGAATAAAGACCAACGAAAGAGAAGAAGAATAGTTTGAAGTCGTGGATACAAAGGTCTCAACTACAGTGATGGTGTCAAGCGAGCATATGTTTTACACTACAATGGATTGAAAAAAAATAACATATGTATCTACTTCTCATTCTTCTGGTAGTCAAATATTTTTTTCTAAATTCATAGAAATGAATAAAAAGAATGAGCTTCTAAAGTCTACTACATATACTCAATTTTGGAAACAAACTTCCTCTACCTAGAACAAATTGTTATTTGAATTGAATCCTGATAGTAGACAATTTCAATTGGCAGTTCTTGAGCCAAAGTTTCCAATCCAAAAAACTATAGAGGACTACAAAACTTCTTTATTTTCTATTGATACTAAAAAAATTCACCCTATAGACTAGATAGATCTACATAATCAAGTGAGTGAAATGATCTCCTCTTCTCTAACAAGTTCCTCTATGGTTATTTCAAAATTACAAACTTCTTTGAATAACATTGATTCTCAACTGAAGTTATAAAAATGTCATCATTGGAAAAAGATACAACGATAAAATCTTTAGAATACATTGTTATCAAATTAGGACTGCATCCTAACGATATTGGTGCAGCTCAGGGGTAAATGTTTTCTTCTGCGTATAGAAGATGATTTGTTTATTTCACATGAAATTCATCATCTTTTTGTTCGTAAAGTGACTTTTGAAATATATACCAAGGTAGATGAGGCATGCATAAAGGTGATAAAATTTTCATGCCCAGATGATGATGAATGGGATAATTTTATTTAACTTATCAGATGAACATCATGCAGGTTTCCAGGCAATATTTTGTCAAGGAGTAGATTTAAAGCTAACAGTTGGAAACAAGATCCTCGAATAGTGTGCTGAATTAGAAAAACAGTTAGAAGACCTCTATTTCGAGTTATTGTTTTTAAGGCTTATCCAAATTATATTGGATAAACATTTATTTTTCATAAAAAAAGTTGTCATAGGTTATAGATTTTTGGAAAAACTCTATATGTACTTTGTAATTTGAGGTAAGAAGGTTTGATATCTTAAACATATTTTTGGAGTGATATTTCTATAATGTTTTCATCTTGAAGATAATCAAAGGATCCTAGTTTCCATTTATGCAACATTTGTGTTCATGGAGTGTTTTCTAGTGATTTCTATAATCTATTTCTACATATTTTTTAGATAATGTAGGACATTGGGAAGGGCAGGACAAAGTATGAGTCTCCTCGACATCCCTAATGCATCACTATTTTCTAGATTGTGTTATAATTAAATAATTTTTTAAATTAAATACTCAGAAATTGATAAACCATTTCTTCTATGTTATGCTTAAAGAATATTTTGTTTATTATAGAGTTACATTTGTAAATTTCCTCTCAGCTAATATGATTAGATGTTCAGGAAGAATATTTAGTCTTCTAATTTCTTCTTCATTCTTCCTTCAAAGAACTTATAAATATTGTATGTTGTGATAATGGAACAATGACACTTTGATTAATCTAAAGGATTAAGGATTATATACATAAGAAAATATTTACCTCATTGGATCATCCACTTCAATCAATACCCCTCACAATTGATACTTTGGAATAATTCTTTGGCCAAGGAATGTCTATAAAGATACAAAATTAGATAGGCGCCATTACCAGGGATTCAATTTTGAAGTAATTTTTCCCTGGTATAACAATTCAACATTCCTCTTAATGGTGAAAAGGAGGCTAGTGGGCTAAAATATTTCACACGACGACTTCATAGCTTTAAAATATGGCTTCATGCATGCATACTAGATCTCATCTAATCCTGGGCTCTTTACTCCATTATCAGATCGAGAGAGACTTGTATGAGTTGTTTCCCTCAGACATAAACTTGAAGCTTCTACTTCTACTTATTTTCCACCAAAAATAGTTTCACAAATTAAACAAACCGAATAAATCCCTATACCTTCAGATTTGTTTGATCTACATACTCAAGTTTTAGAACTTATTTCTAAGGGAATATACCTATGAACTACACTATTGGTTCACCAACTTGAGTCTTTTCAAATTCCCGTGTCCCTTTCAGAATCCTCTGAAATGAAGTAGAGCTTGAGATACGATTACTTGGGCTCAAACCTAGATTTCTTATATCCTCTATTATTCATACATATCCTTCTACTTATAGTCAAACTGAAGAGGATTTTAGAATTTATACAAACCCCCTAACATTTGAAGATCAAGGGAAATTTGTTCTTGAATTTGAAAAGCTAATAATTCACCATCAATTTCCAAAAAATCCTATAATCTTAGAGTAACTATCCCCTAAGAATCCTTCAACTCTTAAACATCCAAGTTCACATCTACTTATGGCTAGTGTGGGAACAATTATGGCAACCAAGTATGTAGCATTAGCTCTACCACCAACAACTCAACTTCATGTTCTTTATGAGGGTTATTTAAATCACCTACCTAGATACAATGGAGAAACATAATCAAACGCAAAAGATCGTTTATCTGCATTTTTGGATTTTGAATATAATTTGAATAGAGAACATGAAGATGTATATATGAGGATTTTTGTTCAATCATTGGAAGGGAATGTCAGAGTTTGGTTCAAACAGTTGCAAGAAAATTCTATTCGTTCATGGGTAGAGCTAACCAATATTTTCATAAGTTAGCGAGGAATAAAGAAGGATCATGTTTATTATTTAATTGAATTTGAGGATCTCAAAATAAACCGTAATGAACCCGTATCATATTTCATCAAAAGGTTTAATAAAATTTGCAACAATATGCCTGTAGATTGTAAACCTTCAGTTACTGCAGAAAATGTTAGATTTTCTAAGGCTTTTGATGATGATTTTGCTGTAATGTTAAGAGAAAATAAATATAGAACTTTTGCAGACATGCAAAATGATGCAATAAAAGTTGAGGCTAACAGAGCAGCATTAGGGAAGTTAAGAGTTAAAGAAGAAAAGTAGAGAGAAAGTTAAAAGAAAAAACTAAAACTGGTTCATCATCTAAAATTAAGAAAGAATATAAAAAAATAGATGAAATCACTTCAATGTTAAGAAACTTGTCTAACAGAATCTCGACAATGGAAACTCAGCCCAAAGAAGCACAAGAAAATGTAAACAGACCCTCTGGGACCCTACAAAAGGCCTTTCCAACCACATATTTTATAGAGAGCAAGACAAAATGCTAACCAACAAATTCAGCCTCCATTAACGATTGATGATCAAGATATTGAGGAAATAACACTAGTTTCATATGATATCAATTATTTTGTTGTCTAGCAGCCTAAAAGTTTTATTATTCCTATAAATCAGAATCAATCTTTAGTTCAAAATATAGAATCTTATGATGTTTCCAAATATCAATATTTTTCAAAATTTCTAACTGCTGAGCTGAATAAAATATATGATTTGTGGCCAAGACAAAATCCAGGTAGACCAATTAAGAAAATTACTTTTGATGAAACACAAAATAACACTGTCAAAACTTCATCCTCACAATAGAAACATCAATCACTAGATTGGTAAAAAGTGGAAAAGGTGGTTCCTTTTTTTTTAATGTGGAAAGGAATTAGGAAAAAGCTAAAATTCCAAATCCTTTATCTGATTTGAAAAAAAATCATGGGTATAACCAACATGTCTCTAAATAGATGCAGTCTTCAAGTGTGGATGCTGAAAGAGATGTGATCAGTTTGAAACATAAAAATCCTTTTGCTATTTTTGGACCAAGTCTGGACATTCAAGATGATAGTGTTCCTCCTTTTTATTTGACTCTAAAGATCCATCATTTTCTCCTCTATAATTATATGTTAGATTCTGGATCGTCTCATAATTTAATGCCAAAAATAATTATGGATCAACTTCAGTTGCAAGTGACAAGGCCTTACCATGACTTATACACTTTTGATTCTAAGAAAGTGCAGTGTTTGGGACTAATCAAATGTTTGGTAGTGACCTTAGCTCAAATTCCTATAAAAAGTGTGGTAATGGATATAGTGGTTACAAATATTCCCCCAAAATTTGGTATGCTACTATCAATGTCCTGGTGTGCTAAACTTGAAGGAAGTTTACAAATGTATATGTCATATGCCACCATTCCACTATATGGAGGAGAACATATAAGCTTGTACAGAGAAGATAGATTTATAAATACAATTATTGATGTAGAGAAGATGTGAACCACCCTATCTATTATATTGATCAAGATTTAGGGTGATTTATTTTCACTATAAATGAAGAATGTAATGTACAAAATAAAATTGAAGACATTGTAAATATTCCTGAGTCTTCAAAGGATGATGTTTGGAAAATGTATTTTGATGGAGGATCAGGAGCTGGAGTTGTTTTGATTTCTACAGAAAATAAAATTATTAATCAATATTTCAAGCTGGTATTCAAATTCATCAATAATGTAGCAGAATATGAAACATTAATTCTTTGTCTAGAATTAGCTAAGAAAATGAAAGTGCAGAGATTATCAATATTTGTTGATTATGAGTTAGTGGTGGAACAAGTTAGGAATATTTGTTAAACTAAGCATCCCAGATTGAAAGCTAACAAAAATGAGGTATGGGACTTTATAGAAAATCATTTTCAAGCTTTCAACATTTTACCCATACCAAGGGAAGATAATATACAAGCAGATTCTCTAGCAGTTTTAACAAGCGCCTTCAAAGTTCCATATTCCTTCCACTTGCAATGTCAAGTTGAAGTTAGATACAAACCCTTTATCCCAAACAAATTGAAGCACTGGAAATGTTTTGAAGATGTTGAACAACTGAAGATATTTTTGCAAGCAATTGAAAAAATTTCATTTTTATATATTGATCGGGATGATAGTGAGGAAGTACAAGAAAATATATTTCAACATATGAGAATTTGAAGCAAAAGAGAGCAGATCATGATATTATTCAGTTGTCTAATAATCATATATTTCAAAAGGATTAGCCCCCCTTGAAAGATTATTTGATCAAAATTATGTCCCTAGTTCCTCTTTCTTAAATTCCCAATATGATGATGTACATGGATATAATATTGGTACTACATAGGATATTAAAAACATCAAAATTTCAAGTTCACTATCACGGAAAATCAAGGATAAATACATTGAATTGTTCAAGAAATGTAAAGATGTTTTTGTATGGAGACAGTGAAGATATAATAACATATTATACATCTATTATTGAACACAACATTCCATTAAAACTAGAGGCAAAAAAAAATCACCAAAAATTGACAAGTATAAATCCAATATTATTTCCAGTGACTGAGAAAGAAGTGAAGAAATTGCTTGATGAAAAAATAATTGTACCTCTAAGATATTCTGATTTGATAGCTAATATGGTTCATGTTAGGGAAAACAATGGATAAATAAGGTTGTGTGTTGATTTTAGGAATATGAATAAATTGTCTTTTAAAGATAATTAGCCCTTACATAAGATGGATTATTTGCTACAAAAAGTAAGAGGATCAAACAAAATTTCAATGTTGGATGGTTTCTTAGGATACAACCAGATACTTGTTAATGAAGATGACAGAAGTAAAATTTATTTTACTACACCTTGGGGTACATTTATGTATGCCAAAATGGCTTTTGGTTTGATAAATGCAGGAACAACCTTCGAAAAGATCTATAGATCTAGATTTTGTTGGAGAAACAAACAAATTCAAGGTTACTTACCTTGATGACCTTGTTTTTTTTTTCTTAATCTAATTCTCAGCATATTAAACATTTAAAAAAGATTTTCAAAAGGTCGAGGAAGTTTATGATTTCCTTGAATCCAAAAAAGTCAATTTTTGCCATGCTGGAAGGAAAATTGTTGGGACATATTATTTAAAAGGAAGGATTCAGGATAGATCCAAAATGAGTATATGTTATTCAGTTAATCAGTTTACCGAGAACAAAGAAGGAAATTCAAGATTTTTTGGGAAAAATCAATTACTTGAGAAGATTTATACCTAATTATGTTGAAATTATGAAATATATCACTAATATGCTTAAAAAGAATCATGAAGTTGAATGGAATGCACGAGATATATTTTCATTTTCTTAGATAAAAAATTTGCTTTGAGAAGCACTAGTCTTAGCTAGCCCTGATTATTCAAAATATTTTAGTGTTTTCTCCTTTGCATCAGATACTACAATAGGAACCATGTTATTATAGTAGAATGAATATCGTTATGAATTACCAATTTATTTATTTAGTAAAGTTATGAGATATGCAGAACTAAAGTATTATATTATTGAGAAGCAAGTTTATGCTTTAGTTCAAGCTTTGGAATTTTTCAGAACATATGTGTTGCATTCTAAAATAACAACATATGTACCCAACAATGGACTAGAGATAATTCTCACTCAACCTAATACATATCGTAAAAGAGGAATACAGATAGATAAGATTTTAAAGTTTGATTTGGATATCAAACCAAAAAAGTTAGTAAAGGGACAAGGATTATCCAAATTGTTAGCAAAATCAAATTGTAAAATCCTAGGTGTTAATTCAATCATGCAACTTTCAGATAGAATTTGGATAAGAATCCATAAGAACCTTCTCCAAATTCAGAGGAGAAGAATACACAATAGCCTTCTATAAATTTAAAGGAGAATAATCCACAAGAACCTTCTCCAAATTTAGAGGAGAAGAATCCATAAGAACCTTCTTCTAGTTCAACACCTAGAAATATTTCTTTCCATATTGATCAAATATTTCTATTGTAAGATTGGTACAAATATATTGTTCATTTTTTGCAAAATTTCAAATACCCTTCTAAATTCACAAAGAATCAATGTAGGTATCTTAGACTTAGGTTTATCAAATATTTCATAGTTAGTGCCAACTTTTATTGGAAAGATAATTTGAATATTTTATTGTTATGTCTGACTGAAAGTGGAATTGATGGAGTGATCGACCAATTTCATGAAGGAGTATGTTGAGGTCACGATGCATGGAAAGAAACCGCACAAACAATACTCAGAGAAATATTTTATTGGCCTAAATTATTTACACAAGTGGGATTAAAAGTTCAGAGTTACATTCCTTGCCATACCTTTGTAGGTAAACATAAATTATTTTCTCAGCCTTCGATTCTTGTATTAGTAGAGGCTCCTTTCCTGCAATGGGGTATAGACTTTATTGGTGAAATAAATTCCACATCAAATAATAAACATATGTGGATCCTAACAATGACAAATTATTTCACAAAATGGGTAGAAGCCATCCTTGCTAGAAGTGCAATTGATTTTTTAGTTATTAATTTCATTGAAGAAAATATTTTATCTATATTTGGTTGTCCAAGATAAATGATTATACATAATGCTCAAGCCTTTTGTTCTACAAAAATGATAGAGTTTTGTCAGAAATTCCAAATTTCTTTACATCATCCTACACCTAATTATCCACAAGTGAATGGATTAATAGAGTCATCAAATAAAATTTTAATCAAAGTCATCAAAAAGGTGTTGACATACTAAAAAACAAATTGGGATAGTCATTTAAAGTTTGTAGTATGGGAAAATGGAGTTGAACCCAAGAGAGCTACTAGAAAATATCCATTTCAACTATCTTATGGTACTAAAGCTATTTTTCCTACTCAATTAGCATTTCCAATGATGAAAATCTTACTGGATTCCTATGATGAAATAGATTTTTTTCAAAGGTAATTAATCCAATTATTGAACTCAATCAAGACAAGGAATAAGTTCATCATAATCTACTCTGGTATCAAGATAAAATGAAGACTTTCTTCGATAGCAAGGCTAGAGAAAGATATTTCAGGCAAGGATATATAGTACTAAGATGAGATTCAAGAAGAGAAGACAAAGAGAAGCATGGAAAGTTTGACAATTTTTAGTGTGGTCCTTTCAAGATTACAGAGATCAAAGGGAATAATACTATCATTATCAAAAATCTAGAAGGAAAATATTTCTAATTGTCAATCTATGGGAAATATTTGAAATATTACATTCAATACTGAAAAAGTTCTTTATCATCATTGTAAATAATGCGTGTGATTTAATTTTACACAGTCAGTGCGATTTTCTACAGCAATGATTCTCCCTGGCTCGAGGAGAAGGCACATGGATTTGCAGGTTCTCTCTATCCGGTAGGGGAAAACAATCCCCAAATGGAGACAATGTTGTAACTTTATTTTACCCATAATTTTTTCTTATGGAGGAAAAATTCAAAAAAAGGGTTTTATACTATGCACTTTGTAAGAATTTGGCATATTTTATAAATATCGCTTGAAAGTTTTGTTTATTTTATAAATAACTGTGACTTATTTTTAATGTTCCGCCAATAAAAGTGCATGCTAACCCCCCGCATGTTTTAACAATTAGGATTTTACCCATTTTGGTCAACAACTCATAAAAGATTACAGGACAAAACCCCCCCCCCACACTCCCAACATTTAATGAAGAGGGGTTCTGCAATCCATGGTTTCCAATAAACCATGGAAAGTGATGTGGTGGGCACTTGTAACATTGTTGCACCCCCTTCCCAAAACATATATGACCAAGCCCCCTCCCCCCCCGCCTTTAAAACCGCCTTCCCGCTAGCTATTACTCCTGCCAAATCTATCCCTTCACCATTCATTTAGTCAAATAAACTCATGTTATGTCCTCCACTATCCATCAATTCATAACTATCAAATATTGCAATAAATTCTTGTCAACAGTCGAAATCATGTTAAAACGCTAAGATCATTGATATTCATCAATGGGTATTTGAATTTTCTTTAAATGCCTAATCTACCCAAATAATTCAGCCATTTTCTCATATTTGCGGTGCTAACAACAAAACCAAGCAATAGAGGAACTTCCAAGTATGCACATGCTTTCTGCTCACAATCTTCAATATTTCCTGGTATTCTAATCTTCCTCCTTTCCATTCAATTTCAAAATGAGTACTTATAAAGGGAAAATTAAATCACATAATGAAAACCCCATGCTTCTTGCAGTCTCGAATTCAGATGAATTGTCTCTAGTAGACCTAGATTTCAAAATTGTAGAGATGAAGTGTGAGTTTTATTTGTATGAATTGCATTATTAGGCTTTTCAGAAGTTTGAATATGCCAGCGATGAGTTTAGTTTTTTGGAATCCATGTTACCTTAATTCGTTTTTCCTCATACTCATCATTTTTCCAGGTTTGTCTCCTAGTGCGAAAGCAGATATTTACCTAGTCAAAGAGCGGTAGTAGCCAGAAATGGTGAAATTTTATTCTACATAATGCCAGATTCCATTCTTCAAGCTTTACAAATCAGTCCTTCAAGTTCTCTACATTCCTTTTCAGTCGACTCATTAATGGAAATTTACCAAAAGCTTAGATTTCAAGAGAGAGCCCATATTTTTGAGTCATTTTTTCGAGAAGGATCTGAATTGCCTCGTCATAATCCACTTTATTCCTCAACCACATGTCTTGAAATTTCTAAAAAAATAATCTCCATGGTTTTTTGTTTGTTGGTTTATTAAAATGATGAATGGATTGATGAATTCGTTTTAGGATTCCTGTCTATCTTTTCATCCAGGAAAAAGCCTTCTAACCTATTCAATTTTAGCTAGTTTACCTGAGATAACATTCATGAGCAATTTTTAAAATTTAGTGTAGAAAGAACCTTCAAATATCAATATGTGTTAATTTACTTGTTCTTATACCACCAATCTTAGAGGTTTAATATGCCACTACAAAAGTTGGATTCACAAGGGAGGCCACAATCAATTATTCACTATACCTCATTAGTTAGAAAGAATTCACAAGAGTATTCATTCAGTGATTTTGTTAACCAGATCATATACTTATTACTTTGCCTTCTTAGTAGTGATGTAGACAAAATGATTTCAACTAAAATTAAGAGAATTTTACTTTTAAGTGAGCAGAAAAAACTAAGAGATTGGTATATGTATCAGAGTGTCACAAAGATCAAAATTTATGGTTGTGAATTGTCACCTTATAAATTACCAATATTTCTTCCAATGAGGATTTTCACTTTGGAGTTCATATGGCGAAGCCTAAATGTAGATGAAGTTCATTTTGTGTCCAGACAATAGAAAGATCGGTTTAAACTAAAAGCTCATATTGGACCCTTTATAACAAATACCAGAGAAACTGATAAGAAAATAGAAAGTTTGTTAAATCAAATGAAGTTTAAAATGAGTTTTAGTTGGCCTTATGATCCTTTGGGAATAATTTCAGCTAACAGACTTGAGCAAAAGTGAACGCCTTATATACACTTTTAAAAACCAGAGATTGAAGAGTATGTTAATAGGGAGGTTTGGGAGGGAAATACTTTATAGGAAGTTGAAGAACAAGTGTGAAGGCAGAAAACATTGGAAACTCCTCATCCAAAAGAAAAGAAGTTAAAAATGACAAGTGATAGAATTTCTCCTGGTATTTCAGGGTCTACGTCAACATATTTTAGAGTTTTCAAAACAAGAAATACCAAGGAAATAGAAGAAGAATCATTTGAAGCCATGAATACAAATCTCTCAACTGCAGTGACGGTGTCAAGCAAGCCTGTTTTTACACTACAAAAGGTCAAAGAAACAACAACAAATGTATCTATTTCTCCTTCTTCTGGTAGTCAAATCATTTTGCTAAATTCAAAGAAATGAAGAAAAATAATGACCTTCTAAACTTTGCTACGTATGCTCAATTTTAGAAACAACCTTCCTCTACCGAGAACAAATTGTTTTCTGCACTAGATTCTGATAGCAGATAGTTTCAATTGGCATTTATTTGGACAAAGGTTCCAATCCCAAAAACTGCAAAGGACTACAATTTTTTTTTTTGATACTAAACAAATTCACCCTATAAACCAGGTAGATCTACATAAGCAAGTAGGTGAAATGATCCAATCCTCTCTAACAAGTTATGTTATGGTTGTTTCGAAATAAAAAACTTCTTTGAATAACATTCATTCTTAACTGAAGTTAGAAAATATATCATCATTGGCAAAAGATACAAGGGAAAAAAATTAGAAGATTTTATTATCAAATAAGGATTTGATCCAAATGATGTTGATGCAACTCAGGAGATCATAAAAAAAATGCATATATTCAAGCATTGTGCGGGAAATTAAAACTACCAACAACAGAGCATCCTCAAGCTTAGGAAGTGGGATAAATCAAGAAAGAGAAGGAAAACATGCTACATATGATTGTGGATTAGAATCTATAAATACAAAATATGGAGGGAGAGATGGAAAAGCTAGTGAAGGAGAGAACAAAATGTTGGTAAAAGTGTTTCAACATTGGAGATAGGATCAGCAAGTCATGATTCAACAAAACAATTATCTAAAGAAATCGTTGCTATGTCTTTGAGAAATGTGGAAATTGAAAAGTTGAAGCAAAAGGAAAAAGAAAATAAAATAAACGTAGACAATGCATACATTTCAGAGGTGCAGAAGAATTTCAAGCTTACTGAACAGCTTGAAAAATATTTAGATGAATCGGTTAGTGCACTGAGTTTATCATAAGCTAAAGAACAAATTTAGATGGACATAAATTATGCAATTTCGAATTTATGGTCGTCTATAGAGGTCATTGTTGGTCCTCAATTTTGACCATTTTTCACCATACATAATGTATCTATCTATCATCCCTTAACATCATACCATGGCCTTATTTGTCATATTTTTGCCTCTTATTGCACATTAAGGTAAAATAATTATGTCTTTTAAATTTTAGAATTTTTAGTAAAAATTAGGTATTAAAAATTATTTTTGACTAGAACAAAATTTCTCGTAATGGCTCCATTGAAGTCATATGTGCAGGACACCTGGGTGGTAACTGAATATATATTTGAGAAGTATGCAAAGAAATGCTAGAAAGAATACTATTGGCATATTCCAAATGATTCAGAACAGACCTGGTCAACGTTGGTCAAACTTGACCAACGGCCCAAAAATCCCTAAATAAAGGGGCAGTTTTGTGATTTAGTGGGATCCTACCATATTTTGTGTAGAAAAAGGGATGATTTTGACCTTATTAGATGTATTAGGACTCTTATAGGTTGTTACTACTATTTTAGCTAAGTTTGTTATATTTTTGGCTTATTTAAGCATAACTATTTAGCACTTATGAACAAGTATTATAACTATTGAGACTTCCTTACTTCTGAATATAATTTGAGGAACATGTCTTATATTTTCTGGTTGTTTTTTCTATGGAAATTGATTTCTGATATAATTTAGATTATAGTTTCAATTGTACCAAGCAAGGGTGGAGGACCCCCATTCTGAGCTACGTACACTGTAGTGTAATTTTGTGCATAATTGTGAATATTTGAGATTGTTGTTTTCTTTGTAGTTTCTTGTGAATTTTTCTAAATAGATTCATTATATTCCATGTTCATTTATGTTTTTGGATGATTTCATTTCAATAATTGATTTAAGTAGGAAAGGTCAACCAAGGCATCTAAGTTAGATCCTCTTCCTACTAGATTAAGAACTAAAATAGAAATTGTGCATTTAATCTTTACTGTTTTCTTGAATTAGTTATCATTTATTCTTTTGGAATGATTTCATTTCAGTAATTGAATTAAGCAGGGAAGGTCAACCAAGGCATCCAAGTTAGATCCTCTTCCTTCTAGATTAAAAACTGAACTAGAAATTGTGTTTATGCATTTGATCCTTACTGCTTTGGCTTTGATATTCTTATTGGTGAATTGATCTTGTTGGAATAAACATGATGAGGAACGAAAAACAAGATCTATAATTTAGAGCCTCTTCCTCGTTGCATATGCTCCAGAAAGACTCATTTCACTCTTGCTTATAGGTTAAATTTTAATGATTTCTTTTCAAGTAATTTATATTTGTAATATGGATTTTTATTATTTTTATCTGAACAACTACTTCCTACACTAGTTAATCTAATATTCCATAAACTTTGGTTTGCTTCTAAGTCTACCAATCCGAATTGATAAGTAAATTGCATGTTTTAGTTTACCCATTAAATTGAACAAACATTTTTGGCATCATTGTTGGGGAAGCATACATAGATATAACTGATTAGGAAGAGTGGTTAGAAAACATAAAAATATATATAAAAACATTAAAAAAATTAGGATTTTTCATTATGGTTATTTATGCTTGGAAAAAGAGACGAAACTGGTAGATATACAAACCAACACCCCCCAACTACTAAACCATTGGTGGGATCAAGACCACCTACATTCGAACTTACACCAATTTCTAGAAAACCAACTTTCGAAGAGTTAGAGGAGAAACAACGTTCAGGGAAAAGGTTAACTCTTGTTGAAAGAAAAACTTTGTTGGCTTATGAAGTAAAGAGAAAATAAACACAAGAAAAAGCATATTCTATAGGAAAACAAAGAGAAATAAGAAAACCAATTGTTCAACCTATTCTTGAGAAACTAGAGAAAGCAATTGATCAACCTATCCTTGAGAAAATAAAATAAATTTAAGACACACAATCTCAAATTATTACTGAAACATTTCAAACAGCTGAAAAAGAAATGGTAGATGAAGGACAAGGATCCAATATTCCTGGACTAACTCCAAAACAACAGCAAGAATAAGAAAGAAAACGAAGAGAATGGGCAAGTAAAAGAGAAGAAGATATAAAAAGAGAAGAAGATATTAAGAGAGAAAATGAAAATAAAAGAAGAGAGGATGGAGGAGTAGACAATGGCTAAGAATCTACTTTTGGATTTCCAATATTAGACACTAGAGCAATCTTGGAGAAGAGGAAAAAATGAAAAATATCCCACCTTCTGTTTTACTAAATTTCTATGGTATGTCTTCTGAAGATCCTGAATCATTTTTGTTTTAATTTTATATTATATGTTGTACCTATGGTTATACTGACGATACACATAAGCTTTGTCTCTTTCCTACTACTCTGAAAGCATATGCATTAAAGTGGTTCATGGGATTCGGTGGACTTAGTATTAGTAGTTGGGAAGACATGAGGAATATTTTTCTTAAGAAATATCAAGCACACTGTAGGCCTAGAGACTCAAAAGATGAAATTTTCTAGAATGACTCAACAAGAAGATGAAAGTTTAGAGGAATACTTAGAAAGATTTCTCTATAACTTACAAAAATCTAAACATCATTCTTTAAATCATGATACTATTCGAACAATCTTTTTAAAAGGCATATGAGATGAGTATCTTGATATTCTTAATGTGATGGGAAAAGGAGATATTCCAAATTTACCATTTGATGAAATTGCAGAGTTATGTCAAAAATATTCAAGAGGAAGAGCTAAAACTAAAAAAGAGATGCAAATTCTAAATCTACCAAATCAGCAATAGGAAGTACAACGAGAGCTAAATTAAGAAACTTGTTTGAAGAATTCAAAATTGATCGCTTAAGTATGTTAGGAACACAAGCTGATATACTAAAACCAAAAAGAAACAAGAAGAACAAGATCAAGTATTATTAATTTTTTGTCCTAAATGTAGAAAGAAATATCCCTTAAGAGAATGTCCTTTAGAAAATATTCATGTTTGTGGAATTTGCACTAAAAATCATGCAACATATGATTGTCCAAAACTTGAAGGAATTGCAGGAAAATCAAATGGAAGAAATCCAAGGGATGGAATCTCTTTATTATTTAGCATCAATAAGACCTTCGCAACCTCGATTTACATGTATGTCTCAAAGTCCTCCTCAACAATTTACTCAACAATTTCCTCAACACTATCAATATCTTATTCAAAATTTATGGAATGCTCTATGCCTTGGCAGGCTTGGCCTCCTCAACAAACTCAAAATCAATCTTCTCAAGGTTAGTGAGGGTATACTTATGGAGCCCAACCTCCTCAACAATATTATCCTCAACCACATCAGTGATATCCTCAACAACCATATCAATCATTTCCCCAACAATATTTTCCATACCAATAATTTCAAGAACCTCAAAAATCAAATCCATCATTACCTGCACCATAATTAACCCAACCTCAGTAGATTCAGCTACCATCTAACCAAACACCATCTAGACCAACTCAATTACTAGCTCAACCAATAGGAAATTAGAGTAACAAAGTGGAAAGACCAATTTACAATACTGAGGAAGGGACTTCATATTCAATCCTTCCTATTCAAAACATCCACTTAAGGTATGGAAAAATCTTACAAAAAGACTCTCCTGTGATTAAAAAATAACAAGTCGAGGAGGAGATAAATCCTGAAAAACTTAATGCAGAACATCAAATTCAGAAGAATAGAGTAATAACAACTCAAACACCTCATTTTCTGGAAATTATAGTAGAGAAAAAATCTTTATTCTCTCTTCTTGAATTTGACATTTTAGATGAATTGAAAAAATCCTATGTTAAAATTCCTTTATTGTGCACCATTAAAGATATTTTTATCTATACAAAGGTAATTAAGGAATTATGCACCAAGAAAATTGAAAAAAGAAAGAAAGATCCACCTATGATTCATGTCATTGGGAAATTAGCTACTCTTATGTCAACAAATACTATAATTGAAAAATATGTTTATCTTGGAATACCTATGGTAACAATTTCAATAAACAATTTTTCAATTTCTACAGCTCTAATTGACTTAGGAGTTGTTATCAATGTCAAGAAAACAAAAACCATGAAATGTTTGAACTTTCCAAATATTCGACCTACCACTACAATATTGAAACTAGTTGAGAGATCCAAAGTAGTGCCAGAAAGAGTACTTAAAGATATCATTTTTTCTTTGGATTCTTGGGAATATCATGTAGACTTCCTATTCCTACAACCAAAGTCAAAATTAGGAGGCCATCCATTAATTCTTGGTAGACTGTGATTAGCCATAGTTGATGCTTTTATTGGATGTAGATTAGGAAGTTGTTGGCATTATGATTCAGGTGTTGTCCTTGATGGCAACTCACTCAGAAGATGGTACAGGTGATGGCAACTTAATCAGAGGACAGATCTCAGTACAGCAGGACAAGAAAGCGATATACGCAGGTTCATCAAGGAGAATCAGCGTGTACACGCAGGTTGGCTTCAGTAAAAGCGCGTATATGTGGAAAACTTATCTTTGGTCCGTGGCGGTTATTCCTTGGAAGTTGTGCCTATGGTTTTGGACCATGGCGTCTCGACGAACGTGTTGATCCCTAGTTTCAAAGTTGATGGTATTGGTTTGTTATGGTTTTGGACCATGGTATTGAGCAAGGCCTAAGGCTATATAAGGAGAAGATCATTAGGCCAAGATTTGTGCAAGAGTGAGCAAGTGATGAAGATCTGATAAACTGTGAGATCCAGATGCTGGTTATGGGTTGGTGATGTCTTGCTTGATCTGAACCAAGGAGGCACTCATGTGAAGGATGATGAATGATGGATTGGGATCTCAAGGCTTGGAATGATTATCTTT
>APFE030193581.1:0-21418 GCA_000404065.3 Pinus taeda
GACAGTGTTCGAGAAGGATACCTGCAAGATGTTTCAAGGAGCACTGGTATTGATGCGGGGAGTTCGGATTGGAACTCTATACAAGCTGCAAGGTAGCACTATTGTTAACGGGTGCAATAGTTCTATGGTTCCTGAAAATGGAGTAGAAAATCTAGTTGTCTCTGGAGAGAAGACCATGTTGTGGCATCAAAGGCTTGGACATATTGGAGAGAAGGGCCTTCGAATACTTCATGGTAAAGGTATGGTAGAAGGTATGAGTAATAGCTCATTGGATTTTGATTTCTATGAAAATTGTGTATATGGGAAGCAGAATCGGGTGAGTTTCCCTCTGGTGGTAAGAGGACGAAACAAATATTAGAGCTTGTGCACAGTGATGTGTTTGGACCTGTGAAAGTTCCATCACTGGGTAAGTCTGTGTACTATGTATCATTTATAGATGACATCTCAAGGAATACATGGATATATTTCCTTAAGAAGAAATCTGAAGTCTTTGACAGGTTTAAAGAATTTAAGGCTCTGGTGGAAAATCAGACAGAGAAGAAGATAAAGGTGCTGAGGACAGATAATGGTGGAGAATTCTGCAGGAAGGAATTTGAAGAATTCTGTAAGAAGTGTGGTATAACACAGCAGAAGACTACTCCATATACACCTCAGCAAAATGGAGTCGTAGAAAGAATGAACAAAACGTTGATGGAAAGGGCAAGAAGCATGCTCAGTGGTGCCAGGTTAGGACAGGAATTCTGGGCAGAGGCAGTGGATACTGCATGTTACTTGGTCAACAGTTCACCTTCATCAGCGTTGGAGGATAAGACTCCACAAGAAGTATGGACTGGTAAGAAACACTCTCTTTCACATCTGAGGGTATTTGGATGTGATGCATATGTACATGTTCCAAAGGAGAAAAGAACAAAGTTGGATAGTAAATCTGAAAAGTGCATCTTTATTGGGTATTGATACAAAATGGATTTTGGATAGACTCCTAACTCTAAGTGTTCCTCACAGAGGAAAAATGAAAGTCCAAGGAAGTTCTTGGAACTAGCCCCATTGCAGAGATCGTCTCATTCTGAATCTACTACAACTTGAATGGGAAAAAATGGACTTAGGATGTGAAAGTTATCATAAAATGAAGTTGCCTTTATCCTTTGGGAAAAGGGGCAAAATCCCCTAAAAATGGGTCCTAAAAACCCTCTAAGTATTCTAAATACAAAAACTATCGCAAAATAAGAACCTTTAAAAAAGGTGGATAACACTCTTGGGAGGCAAAAACATGAAGAAAAACAGTGAAATCGAGCCTATCAGAGGTCAAACCAACTTTGCATAGGAGTCGTCAGATCTGGCCGATCAATGGTCTAGATCTGATCGGCATATCGCAATTGGCAGTGACATGTAGAGGATATCGGAGGCAGACATGCGATAGGACCAGGCCGATGTGATATCACAATCATCGATATCAGCGTATCGCGATCGGTGTTGGCATAGGCCATACCATATGGAAAGACCCTGGGCTTATGCGATATGCGATTGCGACAAGTCGCATTGCAATATTGCATCAGAGCTACACAGAGGAGTGGAGCTCTATACATATATATATGTGCAATGTGATAGTTGGACCCAATAGAACTATAAATGATATTCCATAAAATTTGAGATTCGTAAAATGCTAATTTCAATGTATTTTCGCGTATTTCGTTTATTAAATGAAATACGAAGGGAAGTGCTGATGCGATGAAAACTGGACCCGAAAAGGTTTGTGAATGAAAATACATAATATTTCAAATCCGTCTAAAGCCATTTTTACAGGATTTTCCAATGTTTCAATGTATTTTTAATATAAAAGGAAACCATGAAACAAGCAGGATTTCGGGAGGACCAAAGGCGGTAAGAGGTTTTGTCTGGGCTCCGCCTGAGCCCATACATTGGCTGCCACATGTCTAGGCCCTAGATAGAGAAAACCACTCTTTTCGGGCAGTTAAGTCCCATATGCATGGACTGCCCAAAATGAACCATAGCTGTGGGATCTAGATATTCTAGATCAACGGTGGAGATGCGATAAGAGATATAAAGCCGGACCCGATGGAAAATAAGGTGGAATTCATAATATTTGAAGTTCGATAAATAGTGATTTGACAGATTTTTCTCGTGTTTCTTTGTGTAAACAGAGAACAACTGTTTCTGGAGATTTCAAGGGCCAATGGGTTCATTTTGTTATGGAACAGGTGGACACCATCCCTGAAGGCATTTAGCAATGATTGCTAATGCTTAGAGGGGGAATCAAGCGGACAAAGGCTGGGAAGCTAGAGAGCCCAGAAGGGGAAACGACATATAGCACAGATTGTCTTTTAAGCCACAGAATGACAGAGACAGAGGGGTCGTTGCTGAAAGGAAGTCAAAGAAGGAAGCAGCTAGCGAAAGCAGGCAGCATAGAAGCACAAAGAGAAGCTGAGGGAGTCACTTGGAGGCCAAGTGAAAAGCCAAAGAGCTATAATCCCAGAGAGCCAAATAATCCAGAGCCAGAGCCAAGAGCTAGAGCCAAAGCCGAGAGCGAGAGCGAGAGCTGAGAGCCCGAAAGCCGAGAGCTTCAAGAGCCAGGGATAAGATAGTGTCTAAACCCACTGTTTTTGTGTAAAACAACAGGAGTTGATCCAAGAGCTTGTAGAAAGGAATTTGCCATAATCTCAGAGAGCCTAGTCGAGTTAACTAGTTCTCACGGAGATGTAGCTCAAGACTTTTGGGTGAAATCCTTATTAAATTGCTGTTCTGTATGTTTTGCTTGCTGGTCCATTAGTTATTATTGTATGCATTTACATATTAGCATAAACAACAGATTTTAAAGCACATAAACAGTCAAAAATAAACATAAGCATACACCTTATTTCAAGCACACATTTAATTCCGCATTGGTTAACCATAAATACTTGGGAATAAATAAGCTTTGGAATTGGGAGAGGTTCTTGTAAGTTAGACAAGAAACCTAAGTTCCCCATTTTCAGATCAGGTGGTATCAAAGCTTGAGATTGATTAACCTCACCTTCAAAGGAGGTTATATCAGAATGCTTGATTGACAGAGCAAAGATTGCTTGTGTAAAAGGTGTTTGGGCATTCAGGGATTGATTGTCTGATTGATTGTATGCTTGTTGCAGACTGACTATTTTCTGAGTTTGCAGAGGTGAAGGGAAAGTTGTTGATAGCTCAGTCCAGGAAGGACAAGAAGGAAGAAGGGCTGAAGGCATTCTTCTATTCCAGAGGACCTCAAAGCAACCCTTGAAGCACAAGAGGTTTGTTGCAAAAGGTTGCTTAATAAAGCCTTTTATTAATCTTGTTTGAATTTCTTTTGATCATTGGTATAATGACAACTTCTACAAGTGAATCCTCAATTTCCTCCTTCATCACAAGACTCTTTGATGAAGACATGAAGCAAGAATTGTCCACCATGATGGATATGGTGAGAGAAATGTATGAGGATGGAAGGAAGAGCAATAAACTTAGAGAGCAGTTGAATTCCATGAAGGAAGAGAAGCAGTTGCTTTCTGACAAATTGTAGGAAATGGAGAGGCAACTTCATATTGCAAATATGAACCTGAAAAGGATGCATGAGTTAGAGACACATCTCTTTGTTTCCCAAGAAGCCTTGGTCAATTATCAACTTGAAGAAGAGGTAAACCATTCCAGTTTGTATTCAGACTCCTCTAAGGATGCTTATATTGGTTCTTTTGAAAAACATATCAAAGGCATAGGTTCCAAGCTAATGTCCAAGATGGGCTATGAAGGAAAAGGCTTGTGTAGACATGCACAAAGTATTGTTGAGACAATAATGATGGAGGAAAGGGCAAGTATTTGGGTCTTGGCTATGGACAAGCTTATGGAGAAAGTTCCAACGCTGCCCTGAAGGCCATTGAAACAGCTCCAAGAAGGAGTTGCATTACAGAGTGTGAAGATTGTATTCAGGAGGAATGGAATAGCTTCAAACATCATTTGCAGGATTCAGGTGTTCAAAAGCACACACTTGAACCAGAGAGTTGGGGAGACTCCAACAACCTTGAAAAGATTGATGGTGTTCCAAAGGGAGCCACTTCTTCATTTGCTTCACCTCCTCATGAAGGCAATAAAGGTGGCAGAGAAAGGTATAAATCTGGTTCTAAACATTTTCCTTTTGATTGTGCAAAGCATGATAAATTTCCACATGTATGGGAAAAGTATAACATGTTCCTTTTGTGGGTTGGATAACCATAATGTTTCTAGATGTTGGAAGAGAATGGCCACATACAGGAAAATTTTGAAGGAAAAGAAGCAAGAAGCCAAAGGTCCATTGGACAAGGCAAATCATGGTGTCAAGAGGGGGAACATGCAATGCACTTACTGCCATAAGCAAGGACATCTTGCTGCAAAATGTTGGATTCTGAATCCAGCAATGCTTCCACAAAAGCCGAAGAAAGTGGAAAGAGAAGATGGCAGAAATGGAAAGGAAGATTCCATGACTGATGTGTCTCAGGATGATTCACATGTTGATGCTGATGTGCAGACAAAGGTATTACCTTTGAAAGGGATTGGTGAGAAATGGCTAGAATTCTTATCCAATTAAGGTAACATGTCTATTGATGCATCTATTTGCATTTCTTTGTTAATGAGATGCAAGTTACAGGTTCTTACTAAGAAGGTGAATGGAAAAGTTGAGTAGGAGACTCATTTTATTGCTGCAACATTATATTTCATTTCAGCTTCGAAAGTACAGTGTACTTAAGTGAAAGTTATAGGATGAAATGCATGCATGAGCATGATGTGCATGGACATAGGGATGTTGATGCTTTCCTTTTTTTGAACATTTATGTGTAATTAACTAGTAGGGTTGATTTCTTTGACATGCATGTGATGCAATGTTGACTCAGGAGAAGTTATCTTGGTCTCCAAGATGGAGATAATAATGAAGTGTTTCATCTTTTGAAAACAATCCTAATGGTCTTTTTCTACATGCTTGCCTTTAAGAGTCATTTGTTTTAAGGCATGTTTTGTGGGGCTTATTATCTAGTCCATCATTTGTATGCAGATGTAAGACATGGAGGTGTTCACAAGATGTGAAAATATATTTCTTTTGTTGAAGCAGGAGTTTAGTCCATCCAGTTGTTGTCTCTATTTCTGTTGTTGTTAACAGTTGTTGTTGACAGCTTATCAAACAGGTACAAATGAAAGTTTTGTGGAGCAGATGTACTTCACATTTGTTTGAGCCACCTTGGATCAATGATCAAGGCAAAGAAGTTCAAAAGACCTTCTATGACCAGTCCAACAGAAGTTCTATAGAAAGGAAAGGAGGAAGACAGTTGTTCCTAGGAAGACCAGCCCATCCAAGAAGGGAAGTGGTCAGAAACTTTGGTTCAGAGGCACTATGAAAAGCAAGTGTAGGGGGGCTGAAAGAAGAGGGTGAGTCACTCTCATTTACTGTTCAGATTAGTATATCAGTCTTTTGGAGACCAAAAGTTCTTTTAGTGGGAAGGCATGATCCAAAATGGATTTTGGATAGACTCCTAAGTCTAAGTGTTCCTCACGGAGGAAAAATGAAAGTCCAAGGAAGTTCCTGGAACTAGTCCCATTGTAGAGATCGTCTCATTCTGAATCTACTGACACTTGAATGGGAAAAAATGGACTTAGGATGCGAAATTGATCATAAAATGAAGCTACCTTTATCCTTTTGGAAAAGGGGCAAAATCCCCTTAAAATGGGTCCTAAAAACCATCTAAGTCTTCTAAAGAACAAAACTATCACAAAAGGAGAACCTTTAAAAAAGGTGGATAACACTATCAGGAGGTAAAAACATGAAGAAAATAGTGAAATCGAGCCTATTGGAGGTCAAACCAACTTTGCACAGGAGTTTTCAGATCTGGCCGATCAATGGTCTAGATCCGATCGACATATCGCAATCGATAGTGATAGGCGGAGGATATCAGAGGCAGACATGTGATAGGACTGGGCCGATGCGATATCACAATTGCCGATATCAACGGATCACAATCGACGTTGGCATATGCCATACCATATGGAAAGACCCCGGTCTTATGCGATATGCGATTGCGACAAGTTGCATCGCAATATCGCATCGGAGCTACACAGAGGAGCGGGGCTATATATATATATATATATATATATATATATATATATATTATATATATGCACAAAGCGATAGCCAGACCCAATAGAGCTATAAACGATATTCCATAAAAATTGAGACTTGTCAAACGACAGTTTCTATGTATTTTCGCGTATTTCGTTTATTAAACGAAATACGAAGGGAAGCACCGATGCGACAAAAAATGGACCCGAAAGGGTTTGTGAATGAAAATATATAATATTTTAAGTCCGTCTAAAGCCATTTTTATGGGATTTTCCAAATTTTTAATATAAAAGGAAACCACGAAACAAGCGGGATTTTGGGAGGACCGAAGGCGGTAAGAGGTTTTGGCCATGCTCCGCCCGAGCCCATATATTGGTAGCCACGTGTCCAGGCCCTGGATAGAGAAAACAACTCTTTTTGGGTGGTTAACTTTTGTACGCATGGATTGCTCGAAATGAACCACAACTGTTGGATCTAGATCTTCCAGATCAACGCTGGAGATGTGATAAGTGATATAAAGCTGGACCCGATGGAAAATAAGGCGGAAATCATAATATTTGAAGTCCGATAAACAGTGATTTGGTGGATTTTTCTCGTGTTTTACAGTGTTTCTTTGTGTAAATAGAGAATGACTGTTTCTGGGGATTTCAAGCGTCGATGGGTCCATTCCGTTACGGAACAGGTGGACACCATCCTTGAAGGTGTTTAGCAATGATTGCTAACTCTTAGAGGGGGATTTGAGCAGACAGAGGCCGGGAAGCTAGAGAGCCCAGAAGGGGAAATGACAGAGAATGTGGATTGGCTTTGAAGCCACAGAATGACAGAGACAGAGGGGTCGTTGCTAAAGGAAGCCAAAGAGGGAAGCAACTAGCAAAAGCGGGCAGTGCAGAAGCACAAAGAGCAACCAAGGGAGTCATTTGGAGGCCAAGTGAAAAGCCAGAGAGCTATCATCCCAAAGAGCCAAAGAAGCCAGAGCCAGAGCCAAGAGCGAGAGCGAGAGCCGAGAGCTCGAAAGCTGAGAGATTCAAGAGCCAGGGATAAGATGGTGTCTAAACCCACTGTTTCTATGTAAAACAACAGGAGTTGAGCCAAGAGCTTGTAAAAAGGACTTTGCCATAATCCCAAAGAGCCTAGTCGAGTTGACTAGAACTCACAGAGACATAGCTCAAGAGTTTTGGGTGAACTCCTAATTAAATTGTTGTTTTGTATGTTTTTCTTGCTGCTGCATTAGTTATTATTGTATGCATTTACATATCAGCATAAACAACAGATTTTAAAGCACATAAACAGTCAACAATAAACATAAGCATACACCTTATTTCAAGCACACATTTAATTCTGCATTGGTTAATCATAAATACTTGGGAATAAATAAGCTTTGGAAGTGGGAGAGGTTCTTGTAAGTTAGACAAGAAGCCTAAGTGCCCCATTTTTAGATCAAGTATAAGGATGGTTTAAAGGGTTATAAGCTTTGGAACCCAGTAACAAGGAAGGTTGTGTATAACTAAGATGTGGTGCTCAAAGAGGTGAAAGATGTTATTAAACATGAAGTCTAACCAAAGGAACCTGAGAATATAGAGTTTGAGCTAAAGGAGGAAGAACCAGACTCTACATTAGAGGAGGAATTAGAAGATGAAGAGCCACAAAATCCGGGTGTGAGAAGATCAGTTTGAGAAAGAAGGCAGCTAGAAAGGTATAGTCCATCTGCTTTCTGTTCAAATTTTTCTTATCTATTACTGATGATGATCCCAGAACTATGAAGGAAGCAGTAGATTCAGAGGATGGAAAACTCTGGAAAGAGGACATGGTTGATGACATGGCATCTTTATACAAAAATGAGGCTTGGGATCTGGTGGAGTTGCCAACTGGAAGGAAACCCATTGGCAACAAATGGGTGTTCAAGAAGAAGACAAATGTAGAAGGAAAGGTGGAGAAATACAAAGCTTAGTTGGTAGCAAAAGGTTATTCCCAGGTGTCGGAATTGATTTTGGTGATATTTTTTCTCCAGTTACCAAGTTAACTTTTATTAGATTACTGTTATCTGTTGCTGCTGCTTTTTATTTTGAGGTAGAACAGATGGATGTGAAGACATCATTTCTTCACAGGGATATGGAAGATGAGATCTACATGAAGAAACCTGAAGGTTTTACGGTGAAGGGTAAGAAAGAACTGGTATGCAAGTTAAATAAGTTTATGTATGGGTTAAAACAGTCACCAAGGATGTGGTATCAGAAATTTGATACATTTATACGGGGACTTGGCTTCACCAGAAGCAAAGCAGATCACTTTGTGTATTTTAAATTAATTGGTGAGCGTGTTATTTACCTGGTCTTGTATGTGGATGATATGTTGCTGGTTGGAAATGACAAAGAAATTATCCAGGATTTGAAGACCCAATTGTCCTCCAAATTCGACATGAAAGATCTTGGTGCTGCAAACTATATTTTGGGCATGGAAATTAAAAGAGATTGCGCAAAGAGGAAGCTTTGGTTAAATCAGAGGAAGTATGTTGAGACAATATTGCAGAGGTTTAATATGCAGAATAGTAAAATAGTGGAGGTTCCTATTCCTGTAGGTGTGAGGTTATCTACTGAACAGTGTCCCAAGACAGAAGAAGAGGAAGGGGGCATGGCTCGTGTTCCATATGCAAGTGTATTCGGTAGCGTGATGTATGCAATGGTCTGTACTAGACCAGACATTGCACATGTAGTGGGAGTATTGAGCAGGTTTATGTCAAAACCAGGAAAGGAGCATTAGACAGCTGTGAAGCGGGTTTTCAGGTATTTGTGTGGCACTAGTGATTATGGTTTGTGCTACCAAGGAAGACCAGGATTGGACAAAGTGTTGGATATCCTTGGCTTTGTTGATGCAGACTGGGCTGGAGATCTAGATCAAGGAAGATCTACAAGTGGGTATGTGTTTAACCTATTTGGAGGTGCAGTTAGTTGGATGGGTAAGAAACAATCTGTAGTGGCACTATCAAATACAGAGGTAGAATACATGGCAGCCACTCATGCAAGCAATGAAGTAGTATGGTTGCAGAGATTGTGTTCAAGTATGGGGTTAGTACAGGGAGATATAAGGATAGACTGTGACAGCCAAAGTGCAATTTTCTTGGCAAAGAACCTTGCATATCATTCAAAGACAAAGCACATTGATGTTCAGTATCACTTTGTGGGGAAATGATAGATGACAAAAGATGTTGCTGGTAAAGGCCACTTTGAGAATACTGCAATGCATTGACAAATCTGTGAGCTCTGAGAAGTCTCTTGGTGTAGAGAAACAATGGGCATTGCAGGGCTGGATAAATGAATAAGCTCTCTTGTGGTCCCCTGTGGAAAGAAAACAACAAGTGGGAGAATGTTGGGTTGTGTTATATTCTTTCCACGACTAGCCCACGTAGTTAATCGGGGGGTTAGAGGGGGGCCGGAGCCTCCCATTTGTTGCGCTGATTTCGTAGCAGGGGGTCACAAGGGATTTGATGGGTGTAGGTAACCTCACTCTATTTTGACCCTATGTTAGGTTGGGTAGACCCACCTATGGTTTTGTGCATGATTTTTGCACATGGTTTTGGACGCGATGGTTTTCAGTCCATGGTTTTGGACGATGGTTTTCGGTCCAGGGTATTGGATGCTTCAGCATGTATAAATATGTATTGTAACATTGAAAGGAACATAATGAAAAATCAAGCTGGTAATCCCAGTTTTGGAATCTAGGGGAAAATCTCTGTGTATATGTGTTTTATGTTTAATGCTATTGCATTGTTTATTTTATGTGTTTTAGAATTCGTATGTAGGTAATTTCTGTACATGGTTAAAACCTACCTTTGGAATGTGTGTCAATCGATAAGAGCTCGGCAGATGCTACATCTTATAATCAAGCTAGTGTGAGACCGAGATGAGCTAAGAACTGGACAATACTTTTGGAGGTGTTAGACTTTCTTTTGACAAACAAGGTCCATTCAAAGAGCTGGAGTTCTACCAGTGTGTCGCCAAGTGTTGTAGCGGCTAAAACCACCCTCCAAAATTTTTCCTTAGTGTGTTTTGGAGCCTCCCTACCAACCATTCACAACACCTTGTCTTGCTTCATCAAGTACTCAAGCTTTAGTGTTTTCTTGCACAAAGGCAGCCTGTTGATCACAGCTTGATGCATTCCCCTCACAGGCTGTCCAACTGGACTTAGTCCAGCTGCAGGCTGAGTAGCTTCCCCAAGAAAATTGCGCATTTCTGGTGGGCAACCAGCCTTCCCTCCAAAAACTGCGTAATTCTGTCTGGCAGCCTAATAGGCTCCAGAATTGCGCAATTTTGTCTGGCAGCTTGCTGGGCTCCAGAATTGCACAATTCTGCCAGCCAACACTCCCAGCAAGAATTGCGCAAATTTCCCCAATAGGGTTGCTCACCCCAGAATTTGCACAAATTTGGGTAGTAGTCAACTGCTCTGCCCAGAAATTGCACAAACCTTGTGGGAAATCATCTCAACTCCTAGCAAAAAATGTGCATTTTTCTCAAGCAGTTGAGCAGTTTCATGCATAAGCAGTCTGGTTGACTAGTTCCACCTGGGACCAAGGAAAATTGACTTGCATGCATGCGTGACTTGATTTTTCCCGGAATCAAAAAAATGCAACATGCAAAGGAATTCCATGATTAAGGGAGATATTTTTAGCAGCCGGGGGTTACATGCAAAGTTGTTTTAGAAACTTCCCTCCAAGTGTCGCTTTTTCCTAGATTTGTGGCATGCACGTCATGAGCCCAAAATTATTTATTCGACACATCAGAGATCATTATTTCACATCGATATTGGAGCTCTGACTTCCCATAGCACATCCAGGACTCTTTGACACATCCAACTCAACTATTCATGGGTAAGTCGCCTCAACTTGTCCTTTTCAGCATTTCTGTCGCTTTTCGTGTATTTGCTTGTATGATTGTTGTTTTCTTGATTTCTTTGAATGCTTGCCATCGTTTACATGTACACTAGCTTAGATATATTTTATTTTTCATTTCTGTCTCATTGCAGTTGCATGCATGAAACTTTTTTGCACAAACGTTTGCCGAACTGGCGAATTGCTTCACCCACATGCATGTTGATCTATTTGCTGAATCTTTCATTCATGTTTTGCACGCACTGTCAATCACTTTTGCTTTCACTTAGTGTCGCCATGCATTCACTATCTTATTTGCTTTCAGTTGCTCGTCTGTGAGTCGGGCCAACCTCGGCCCGGGCTCTACCTTCACTGAGACTACATTGCACAATCTGGGGAAGGAAGGCTCTGCCTTCCTCTACAGAAATGTGCATTTCTGCCCAACGCTGCCCTCCAGGATTGTTTTTCACATTTCTGAGGTTACTCCCAATTGGAATTGTGCATTGTGCAATCCCAACAGCCAGCATCCAGTTTGGTTTGCACATTGCGCAGATCAAGCAACCAGTCCTGCCTCCCAGACAACCTAGACTACCTTTTGTGTAGTTTTGGTAGCCAGCCATCCAGCCTCCCAGAAGAAATTGCACAATCTTGCCCATCAGTTTCCTAGGTGTGTGCTGTGTCATTCCACGAATTTGCTTTGTTTCCACTGACAGATTTCTTTCCATGCATGTTTCTTATCTCTATATATTTTAGGTGTTCATTTATCTCAATGGCTCCCAAGAGAACATGATCATAGGACACTGATGGAAATGCAGTTGGAGCAGCATTTGAGCAAGTGTCCTCTAGTCTTCTTATCTATGAGGATCTAAAGTGGTATCTAGACAAGGACATCAAACTGAAGTGGAAAGAGGTCAATGAAACATTTGCAGACACTTTTGGGGAACACCTTGAAGATCGTCATGTGTACGTGAACATTCACAAGTTTGGCTTGTACCAGATTTCATGTAGATATCCCGCATTCCCATGCGCGGACATGATACAATGGATTGTCTCTCACATTGATCTCGAGACGATGATCTTGAGCAGTGTCAGTGGGATGAAGCTTGCAAGCTTCTGGGAACGAGATTATGATGAGATGTATTAGATTTCAGAGCCCGTGATTGTCATGAACACTCCATTCAACTTACCCAACAATAGTGCTAACTCCAGAGACATTATGAAGGATTAGGTAAAGGAGCCAACTCAATTCAGGATGACACCCAACCGGATCTACAAGACCAAGATAGTGAAGAAGGCGTACCAATACTTGATCATATTTTCTTGTCCACTGTATGGGCAAGCAAGCACGGAAACCTTCCCATAGAGTTGGGTGGTTGCACAAGACCAATTGGCTAGAGAAGGAAAACCATGTAACAGGTCTGGCATAGTGGCTCATCTGCTGAATGAACAGGTAACGAAGGCTTGATAGCCACCTGGAGGTATGCATGCAGAGGTTTACATGTCTTCTTACATCCTAGATGCAGTTTGTCCCTGACAGGATATCCCGGGCTTGGAGTGGGCATGGTCACCCGCGGAGACTGTAGTGAACACATATTTCAAGTTGTTGTCCAAACACAACTTCAAAGGAGTAATCACATGGCTCTCTGATCATTTTTTCACCCCTATGTACAAGATGATATTCGAACAAGATCCACCCTGCATGTCAAAGGAGGCAATGGAGGCATTGATAAAAACTGCAGATTGGTATGCCTCACCGTCCGGAAATTTCATCTGAATGTTCAGTGCGGAGAAGCCTCCACATGTTCTGCCAAAGTTTTCTTTGGATGTACTTGTCATGCATGAAGTAGCATATCACATCTCGATAGGATTGACAACTAGACTACATTGGAAGAAGAAGGCACCTTGGCCCGCTCTTCTGTTGCGAATTGGGTTATATGAGATCCAGAGTACCAAGAAAGAAAACGTCGAAGAAGAACTGATGAATAAGTACCCATTCAACCTCTGAAGCTACAATCTATATGAACCACATTGCATTGTGAAAGTTCACTACACAAGAGTTCAGTTCAACTGGATCCACGGGGCATGTCATTGGGCCGAGGAGGACCCATGGAGATATTGCTACAGTTTCTCCAGACCTAATGAACTAGTCGGCTTCACTGTGGAGTGGTTAGTGAAGTAACATGAAGAAACATCACAGAGAGCACCGACAATAGCAGTAATGGTAGCAGAGGCAAGCACACCATTGCACGACAAAAGGTAAGAGGAAGATTGTCGATCGCATGGAGGAGGAGAAAAGCTGCAAGTTTCGAGCAGATCCACTTGTAGAGAAAGAAGCTATGGCTATAGAGGCAAAGAGGCAGCAACGCGACAAGAAAATTGCGTGAAGGCAGAAGGATAAGAAGAGAATGGAAAAAGCAGAGAAGGAGTTGCATGAGTTGAGGGAGCAACTCAGAAAGGAACAAGAGCTGCGCAAACAGGAGGGGGAAGCACAAAAACAATAGATACAACAGGAGGCGCAACATGTGAAAACAAACGAAGTAGCGACCGTACAAGTAGTTGATTCATCAGAATAGCTGGCATCAGGAAAACATTGTGAACCATCACAAGGGAAAGACTTCACTCATGAGATAAAACAAGCACTTCAACAGTTGGATGAAGGCATGGAGTAGAAGGAATTGGAATAGGACACCGACCTCATGCCTCACCATAACTTGGTCGACTCACTCGCTTCAATGCATCCATATGATGAGAAAGTCTTGAATGACCAAGGAGGCACTGAGATCCTTGGTGATCAGCTAGAAGAAGAGATGCACAACATTCCGTTTGATGAATCCCAACATAGAGTTGTGCAGTATCGCAGAGTGTCAACTCCGGAGGATCATACATCTCCTGCACAAGTTGAGGAATGAGTGATCTTGAATGATGTGCACAAAGATCCAGTTACCTTGGCCGATGCAACCAAAGTGTATGTCAAAGCCACTAGCTCAAGTGTTCACTTCTTGATAGCTGAGAATGAGCGAATGGAAAAGGAACTACAAACGACCAAGCAAGCAGTAGACTTGGTGACAATGTCTGCCCGAGCTGAACTAAAGAAGGCAATACTGCATGAGGTATTGTCCCTTGACATATTTATGTGATAATTGTACTCCAAGTTTGGTACCGTGCATAAGGCAATCGTCCATCTCCACGGATGGAAACATCGATGTGCTAGAAGAGCACGTATCTTGATGAACTTGCATGCTGCTCTTGATGACATGCAAACATGGATGATGAAGTATAAGGGAGCCCCACTTCACTTGCCTAAGATGATGAGGGTCAATGCGATCGAGCTGAAAGCACATATTTGGAGTCAGATCCAGAATTACGAAGAACTCTCGCAATTCATCACTAGCATACAGGCTTCCGATGCGTGAGTATTCAAAAGTGTGGATGTTGTGGTGCGCAGATATGCGATCCCATCACTTGGGACTATCACCCAGGTGAAGACAAATAAACATGTCCAACTCGAGCTTAACTCATACTTTGACGAGTTGATGCGCATTGCCACCAGCCCAAACTTGCCCATTAGTGTAGACATCATGCACAAGTATGTTTATGGTCCAACCACCTTGAAGACAATGATTTTCATGCTTTCAAACAAGTTGGACAGAGGAGCCCGAGCAGTGTACTCGGATGATATGGAGGCAAGGGTCAGGTTTCAGATAGATGTCACCATAGAACACACGAACACCATTAAGGACTACAGATCTTGGCATCAGTATGTTACTGTCGATCAACATGAAGATGTTGAGGAGTTGGACTTCCATGGTTGCCTAAGTCAGAGTGATGTCTAGTTTGGCTTGCTCAAGCTAGCTGTGTTCACATGGGTACATGTGCATTGTAATGTTAAGTCATGTCAAGTGTAGATCAAGTGTCAATAGTTGATGTAACAGTCATAGAGTAGGTGAAGAGTCATGAGGGTATTTGAACAGTCACAAAGGGGAATGTCAAGGGCAACCCCACCCTTTTCTATAAATAGTCCCTCATAACTCATTATAGAGGCTTTTGGTTAGCCAAGTTTCCAATAAGACTATCTTGGAGAGAGCTTGGATAGTATTGTAACATGCCTTGCCTTCTCCACTACACGGAGCTAGTACATCCCTTTGGAGGAGCAAGCGGATGTGGCTGTAACATTCCACTATTGGGGCTAGCAGGTTTACATGGATGTATTGTATGATTCGAACTTACACTTCTTTATATAATAAGAGCCAACACATTTTCATGCATATGTTGTTATTGTAGTTGGACTGTTCTGGTTGCCTTAGCAATGTATGTTGTTTAACTTATGTAGTTGTGTATGAACTATTTTGTATGCAATTATATGAATCTTATTGCAGATGTGATGTTGGTTTAACCATCACTTTGGATTGCCAATTGACTCGCTTTCCAGCTTGTGATGTATCTTCGCTTGTGTGTTCCCTTCCCAGCTGAGTACTATTACAGGTTGCCAAGGGGTGCACTCAGCTCAACCCACCTATGTTAGAACCTCTCATGCACCTTCCTTGACTCACTACAGTGGTCACATCCTTGCTGCTGATAGCATTATCTTACTTGCCTCTGTGAGAAATCGCGGTCAAGGCATTACCATACAACCCACTACTGGGACTCCTACACCTAACGATCTGAGGTCTAATTGGGACTTCTTATCGGGGAGATCCCCTTAACATGTTGGTGGATCCAGCACCATCAAGATGCTATTAATTAATCACTTTTCCTAAGTTAGACTTAGGAAATTTTTTAATTATTGATCAATTAACTTAATTGAGCTATCTCTAGGTGTTTTCTCTTGGATTTTTTTTTCTAGATTTTGAAGATCTTTTATGCTTTTGAAGATCTTGTGTTTCTTATAACCTTTAGCCAATGTCAAGACTAGAACACCTTTCTAATGCTACAAAAACTATCACTTCCTCTTAGCGAGGAAGGTATTCTCTCTGTCTCATAACATCCTCCCATATGCTACTTATTTTTTAGAATTGTGACAACCATGCTAATGCCCACCAAGTCACTGCAAAAAATTTGATTCATCTTCGACTCTGTAGCTAAATCACCCTACATTTGCACTGCTACTTACACTATACTATGCCTCCTTCACTACTACCAAATATTCTCTGCGCTACAATTGATTTCATGTTGATACTGCTACTGCAACTATTACAACTGAGAACCAAATTTAGAATCAACTATGCCCCTCGACTGCAACTGTCTCCTAAGTATCTGACTGCTACTAGTCTCTACATTGGCTACTGAGTTTGTATACACCCTGACTAGTTCTGCACCCCTCATACTGACTGCAACTAGTCTTGCAACTATTGCTCAAGATTTGATTGTGTCAAGCTGACATTGAACCATCTGCCACTAAAAATATTTGGGCCCCTATAGTAAGGGTAATGATCCATATGAGGAGTAAATTGCAACTGTTGCTTCTCCTCTATGGACCTTGCCCAAATATCTGCAACTATGAACTCTAGATCTCAATGTCTCCCCACCTCTCTCCTAGAGGTATAACTACATACAAAGCAATTTCATCCTCCAATCTGGAAGACAAATTATCAATCTCCATCGAAGTTGCTGCCTACTCCTACTTTTTCTTCTTGCCCTTCTTCGTATTTAGACATTTGGTAGTGTAGTGACTTAACTCACCACATCTCAAGTACTTGATCTTTGATAGATCCTTCTTCTTATTTTCTCCTCCCTGTAAGCCTTTTTCCCGAGTGGGACCTTTATTTTCCTTCCCCTTTGATGCAAGGGCTACATTCTCCTCATCTTTCACACTCTTTGGTCCTTTACTACTGCTACCACTGATATTTCTCTCAACTATAGAAAGCCTCATTTCTTCCTTTGTGAAATAAACCCATAATCAATCCCAACCTGGTAGATTATCCCGTCCAGTGATACCTTGGACGAAGGTAGCCCACTCCTGGGTGAAACCATTGAGAGTTGTATCCATTAGCTCACTCTCTTAAGGTTCTTATCCAACTGCAACAATCTCATCTTAGACATTTTGAATTTTTGTGAGACAAGGAGTGACTCTTTCAGCCTTATGCATCTTGGTGGTCCTCAACCTCTCATTCAATAACATTTTCCGGTTCTTGGAAAGATTCTGGAAAAGCATGGAAACTGCATCACACATTTCTTTGGCTGTATTCTTGGACGCTTAGTGTGAGACTATATGATGCTGAATGCAATCAAGGATCAAACATTTTTCCTTATCCATCCCCTTATTGTAGTTCTCTAGCTGCTGCGGGTCTATAGGTACGACTACAAATCTCTCTGCATATGTCTTTAGTCCATGCTCATCTAGTAGGAAAGACATTGTGGATTTCTAGATACAATAATTTGAGGCTCCATCTAGCCTATCTTGATCTCGAAGTCATGCTGAGGCCATTTATGGAAAACTAACAATTGGGAAAAATAAACAGGAATAACCTCCCATTCCTACTTGGCTTCCTACCATGCTACTCACACTCCCTTCTGGAATGCGCAATTATTCTTGTTGCTACTGCCTTCTGCTACTAGAAATCACAAATTTCCTCTTGAAACTATATCTGGAAACCATATGAGAAATTCATCTATGTGTTCTTTTCTCTTCCTCCCAACACTAATTTGCTACTGCAAAAAAAAAACTGTTGCAAACCAAATGCGCTAGATCTTCTCAACGAACTCTCTCATCTGCTCACTGGAACTTCTTTTTGACAATACCACTACATGATGGAACTTCTACTAGGAATTATATGAATGATATATCACCACAAATTAAATTATCAACCAAGGAATAGTAATCAGTAGATATGATAATCTATATGTTCCAGCGACAGGTAATCTATTTAAGTGTCAAGTATAGTGGAAAAGGTAGTAACTTAACTCATACCAATCTTTATTTTTAAAATAAGTCCAATCGTTACTAATAACGCACACACTTTCACACATTAACTATTGTAGTTTCTACTGGTACAAGAAATCATTTAGTACATGTACATGAAATCATTCAGTATAGGTACATGAAACTATTTAGTACAGGAAATCATTTAGTATAGGTACAAGAAACTGTTTACTATAATACTAATTTGGGAATTCTGTTTGCTATCTGAAATGAAACAATCTAATGAAATCTGAATAAGGGTATGCTTTCTACTGCTACTGTTTAATTTCCACAACATTTAAATTTGCAAAATAACATTCACAACTCTATCTTATCAATTAAGCAACCTCTTTCTTATGAAGAATAAACCTAAGACAGATAAATTCCACACACCCACACAACTAAAACTTGAAATGTTAACAATATTTAAAGCTCACACTTGTATGCTTATCTAATCACTCTCACAACGTTAGATTGATCCTTCAACCTATGATCTCAAACCACACATAGCTAGGCCTATAAGAAGAAATTAATTTTCTAAGAGAATGGGTAAGGAAATCTTCTGCAAAATAGAGTAAATAGCTTCTATAGAAATGAAAGACAACAATAATTTAGAGCACACGATTACTGGATAAAATGCTAACTTAGAGCACATGATTACTGAATGAAATTCTAACTACAAAATAAATAAGAATATCATTGGGATGACGTTGGTGGGCCCTTGCCAAAACCAACCAGTAGCTTATAAGAACTTACAGACTACTGAGATAAAATACACAATATCATAACAATTATACTCGCATTAGTCTTCAAAAAAGTGAAATTGCAAACTGTTCTTGAAGATATTTAATAGCATAACTAAGGATTACATACACATACACAACATGAACTCTCTGTCTCTATTACTCAATCAATTGTCCATATGATGATCCCCTTCACCATCTTCAGGGCCTCTTGAAGTAGAGAGACAACCTGAGATGCAAAGAGATCAAATGAATATCTTTGAGAAGGTTTTATTGGTCTTTACATCCCTGGTTTCATGAAACTAACAACATATCATTACAATCTCAACATATCACTTAAAATATATAAGAATATGTCTTGGTAAAAAACTGCATGCTTAATTTGATCAGTGCAGGTACGAGATCCTCAATGGTCGTGGTACTGAAATGTTTCGGTACTCTATTACAAGTACTAGATGAGTGTTTGCAGTATGGATACCAGAAGCGATTTGTGGTGCAAGTACTAGACAAAAAATAAGTGCAGGTACTAGACTTCTACCAACTGGAGTTTTTGATGGAGGCTGGTCATCACCAAGATCCTAGTCTAATAAAATTCATCATATTCCAATTAGATACTTAGAGCAACAAAATAATTATTCTAACTACTAAGAAATCATAAGACTATGATTAAAAAGCCTTTATACCTCATGTACACTATAAGGTCAATAAAGCATAGCTCAAGGTGTACTTGGAGAAATAATTATGTATTTTCAAGGCAAAAATAGGTGTAAGGGAGACAAATTTGGACGACTTCAGGCATCAAAATGCAGGATCAACATTCCCCCATGCTTGTCTTATTACGTGTCCTCAGGAAATACAAAACTACAAAATTGTTTATGCCACTGTCTGGTTGAGATGTCAATGGATTAGGCTGAGAGGTCCAACCTAACTATATCCATATTAAGTTATTTCTTGATGACTCTGGTATATTTGACCAATTTTTGGTTTTACTCTTTGAGGAGGTCATTCTCCTTCTTGATGTGGCTATCCAATATTTCATACTCCAACACCTCTTGGTTTAAATTTTCAATTTCCTTTTGAAGCCATTTTAACTTCACCTGAGGTTGAAATAGACTTGAGGACTGAGATCCTTGTCTTTTGAGTTTCTTTGCAGTTAATCATTCTTCTATCAAGTCCCTCAGGGTTTCTGTAACTAACTCCTCTGTCTCATTGGTGACTTCAATGGGAGCATTGTCTACTCTTGAGGTTGCAGAGATGCCCCTGCCTTCCCTGGTGCTTCCTTAATATAAGGGTCCCACTTCAACATGTCTCGTGTAACTCTTCAATTAGTGCGTGGAGGTTTACTACTCTTAAGAATAGACACTTCAAGACGTTTCTTATCTAGCCGCTTGCTTTTTACCAAAGTTTGTACTTTCTCCACACAACTGGGATGTTCTACGATGGCCTCTGTTATGTATGTCACATGTACTTGTACACCGGTGTCTTTGGTGACTTGACCATCCTTCTGTGTCTTACCCTTTTTGTTAGGGATTGTAGAGCCTCTAACCTACACCTCATCATTCACTATTATCTACTGTTTTTCATCACCTATCTCTCTCTTTCATCTCATTTTCCCTGTTAAACCACCCAGATCATTACATTAGATGTCATTAAGCATGATCAAGTGAACTTTGCTAATGTGTGACTGTTTTGTTTAGATTTTGACATATTTACAGGCATTCCGCAGCTATCTGATGATTCCGCAGCCATCTGGAGATTCCGCAGCCTTTTTGTTGTTCTCAAGGTTCCACGTGTAACTTTGCCAAATGAGCCACATGGGTACTTAGGTATCAAGGTGCTCGAGGTTCCTGTGCCATTTGTTCAATCATCCACGTCATCCATACCTCCGGTCAAACAGGGGCAAGATCCGGTCAACGAAAGCAGCTAACGGTGATGTGTGAGCTGTTTGGTCACGTCAGCTTAGACGGTGGCTTGCCCGTGTTTTGTAGGACGTGGGGAACATAATCTAATTTTGGATTTAATCCCCATGACGACCAGGACCTCCAGCTCACCCACGCAGGCTCATGACGTGTTTATTTAGTTTTAATTGCACATGACAGTTTGTTATTTTCCGTTTCTAGCAGCACGCATAGGCCATCCTTTAGATGCCTATAAATACTTGCGTCTGCGTACGCTTAAGAAGACTTTTTTATTTGCTGTATGTTTGTGAACTTATTGTAATTTTTGAGCATTTCCAAACTCTGTTTTCATAGTGCTGTTCTAGCACTCTTAACTATGAATTTCTGCATATGGAGAAATAGAACTAGCGCTATTTTGGAGCTTTCAACACTTTGAGTCTTCTTGGGTTATGTGAATGGAGGGCCCCTGTTCATACTAGCCTTGTATAGTATTTTCATGTTCAGCATTTTCTTTTCTTGATCTATAAACAACATGATTTACTTCATTTTAATTCATTTTTGATCCTTTCTTTAAGCTGATCAGCATTGCTCTTTTGCAGGTTTTTGACCCGGGATTATTAATGTGTTTTTGTGTTTGCTTTGCATCTAGTGGTAGTTTTAGTTGACAGATTTAAAGCTGCTGCTCCTTATTTTATTTCCATAGCTAGTTTTTAGTTTTAATTTTCAAAATTGTCTGCTAATATATGTATGGTCTCTTACTATGAATTGTTTATCTTTTAGAGATCAGAATACTAATCACTTGCAGCTGGCTTTGGGTGCTTTTTAGACTAATCCTTAGCTACTCTCTAATCGTGCTTTACACAGTACTATGTGATATAGGCAGAGAGTTAGAAAGAGCAAAATATTATCACTAGTCTT
>APFE030193581.1:21428-40842 GCA_000404065.3 Pinus taeda
CGCAATCCTCTCTGACAGCATGTTGGGCTCGAGGATTGTGCAATCCATCTAGCCAACCCTCCTAGCAGGATTTGCGCAAAGTTTCCCAGCAGTAGGCTTTTTATCCCAAGATTTGTGCAAATCTGGGCAGCAGTTAGCTGCTCTACCAAGAAATTGTGCAAATCTCCTGGGCAACTAGCCCAGCTCCCAGCCATAAATGTGCGTTTTTCTCCAGTAGTCGAGCAATCTCTTGCATGTGCAGCTGAGTTGACCGGTTCCCTCCGGGACTGAGCAAGGCAGACTTGCATGCATGGGTTGTTTCTCCCAAGGCAACATGCAAAGGTGTCCCTTGTTTTAGGGATCTATGTTTAGCAGTTGGAGGTTACATGTGAGGAGAAATTTCGAAACCTCCCAACAAGTGTCGCTTCCCTTATATTCATGGCATGTGCGTCGCAACCTCGATGTTATCAAAACTCATCAACCAGACACTGCAGAGCTCATTCCTCACATCAACCTTGTAACTCTGACATCCCACATCATAGATAGGAGTAGTCGGCACATTCAACTCAGCTGTTTTGGGGTAAGCCCGCTTCCCATGCCTTGTGCTGCATTTATGTCGCTTTATGCTTTTTCGCTTGTGGGAGTACTGTTTGCTTGATTTATTTGAATTCTTGCTATTGTTTACATGTATATTAGCTTACCCTATCTCTGTTTCAGTTTTCGTTGCTATCTCACTGCTGTCGCATGCATGAAACTATTTTGCATGGATGTTCGCCCAACCGACGAACTGCCTCACCCACATGCATGTTGATATGTTTGCTGAATCTTTCATTAATGTATTTAATGCACTGTTAATCGCTTCTACTATCACTTAGTGTCGCCATGCATTCACTGACTTCTTGCTTTCAGTTTCCCGTTGGCGAGTCGGGCCAACCATCGCCATGGCCCTGCTTTCACCAAGGTTACATTGCGCAATCTGGGAAAGGAAGGCTCACCTTCCTCACCAGATTTGTGCATTCCTGCCCAAAACTAGTCTCCAGGATTTTTTTTGCATTTATGGAGGACAATGGCTGCTTGGACCAAGAAATTGCACAAATCTGTCCCTAGGCCAATAGTCCTTTCCAACTGGAATTGCGCATTGCACATTGCGCAGTTACAACATTTAGTCGGTCTCCCAGTAGCCCAGACTGTGCCTTATGCAATCTTGGCAGTTTTTGGCTTGTTGGAGCCTGACCTAGGTTCAAAAGTGATTTAGCCAAACAAATCTCGAAACTACCGACCCTTTCGGCAACAGTACGCGGAGCGTGAACTGAGGTCTCACCCAAGGTAGTATGCGAGGGTGCTGGAACCAGGTTTCCGCACCCTTGGGATGTCTTGATGGGTCTTGGAAGGCTCGTGATCCGACTCTATGCGCTGTGCTACTTCCGCACAGCTGCCTGTCCAGTGAAACTACCTTCGCGTGGCTTAAATGAAGAGCACAGATGTTCTTTACCCTTTGCTGTGCTTATTATTATTATAGATCTTGAATTAAATTAAGTAGGCCCAATACTTTCATTTACCATTCAACATAAAAAGACAAGCGCGTAATCATAAACTGTAAAGAGATGCACAGATATAATAGAAGCATAAACATACAGATCTACGAGCAAATGCACAATATTCCATAATCTACTTATCTTTTATTAATCTTCTATTTTAGTACAATCCCAACTCCGCCCTGTGCACTTAGCTGCAAGGGTCTGCGCACATAGCTGTGGACTCTAATAGGCCTCTGCGCACTCAGTTTCAAAGCCTCTTTCTACTACTACCACCCAAGACTCAGACTTAGAGACTCAGAGCGAATATCGCACTCAAAAACCCATATCACTTAAGATTAGAGCTAACTAACTACTTTCTACCCTTAGAGCCTCACTCTATTTATACATTCCCATGGTTTGCGGACCATGGGTAGGCCGACTCACTTTACATTACCTTACATTATTTGAGGGCAGATAACCCTTTGACTTGACTCATTACAATTTGCGCTCTGTGTACTTCGCGGAGCCTTTACAATACCATTACCCAAAATTGTGGGCTTTAAGCCCCAAAACCGTTACACGGGTGATCTGCTGCCCAACAGACCCCCAACACAAACATCGTGACTCGCCCTCAAGTCACCCCGTCAATGTAGCGAGTCGCGCTGCTAAGGTTTCGCGGTTCGCCATCCCTGTGAGTGACGCAATACAATCTATTGCTCCGTCATTGCCTCCTGCAACGCTTCTTCAAGCTCCTACTCCATTGCCCCTACTAATTCGCTTAATTGATGATGCTCATTCTGCTCTGCTAGGTTAACAAAAAGCGACGTCTCATAGGATTTTAGCTCTAGCTGAGATGTTAAATGCGTGAACATTTTGTGCAAGAACATCAAGCTTGCGATCTCTGGTTCAGTATACTCAATGTCTGCTGAAGCTTGTGTTGCATTTTTGTAAGAGATTTGTTGCTGTCCGCAAGGTCCCAATCTTCAAGTTTCATCATGGGTACGTGGCCTAGAGATGAAATTTTAAATGGAATTCCATCTTTTGTCTCAAGATTCACTGTCTTGCCCTTATCTTTCATAGATCTCTTACCAAACCGCGGGTTTCTCGGGCGATATCCGGGCTAGTCCTGCAACCTGTGTAGTAATTTCCAGTACATCTCCCATCGTTAGCGTTGGTCTCCGCACAACGTTCTTGGCTGTCGACATTACACTGTCCAGAAGGTTCTACGTCTCTTTTGGCAATGTTGCAAATACTGGGCTTACTCTCAAAGCGTTGAAGTTCGATGGGTTCATACCTATTAGATAGTGCAATAACTTAATTCTCAAGATGCTACGGTTTGTTTGGTGGATGACCAGCTGTGATTTATAGGCCTGTTTAAATTCAAAGTCGACCATTCCCCCCTTATTTGGGTCATTAATGCGAGATTTATGGTAGAGCATTCCGAATTTGGCTCTTAATTCGTATCTTAATTTCCCACCACCCACTCCTTTTCACCTTAACTTGGACATCTTGTCATGAACAATGACACCAATGGTCACTTTCCTATCTATTCGCGTAACAGTGCAACCCCCTCTACACAATTGCGACTCTTGTGACATGCCGACCCTACACACACCCCTGTTGTCGTGCAGCTCCCAGACAGAGTGTTTTATAGTCCCACGCTCTCTTTCAGTTGTCTGGAGCAGTGAGACTGCCTCTTCCTCGGCTAGTTAGGTGGTCACACCCCCTTGGTGCAATGCTATCGCACCTTGTCGAACAAGCCGTGACACAGTATTTATTGTTGTCACTATGCCCATTGCTGGATGCAGCGTGCTCTCTTGATTTCCATCTTGAGTAAGGTGTGGCCTTAACCAAGGCATTCAATCAACTAGCTCGCGGCGATATTCCTCCAATCCATCCTTAGGTTTGCGTGCATTCGGCTGTAACTCTCCAGGTTTTCTATTCAGAAAGTCTTCCCTTAGTTCCCTTTCCAGTTGGTTAATCTCCGCGTCCAGCATCATACTATTCCTTCTCAGTAGCATACTATTTCTTTCTAGTTCATGAAGTTGCGCATTCCCTTGCCGCATGGCTTCCTGAATCTATTCATACTTGTCTTTGCGCGGTCTTGTGATCTCTTCAGTCTGGACTTCGCATGCTGTTCTCTCTATCGGTATTACTACATCCCCAGCCTCCTGTGGAGGTTCTTCAGGGACATAAGTTCCTATACCATTCTGCAGCCTCAGACTTGACTTTGCGGCCAGGTTCTGGCATAATGCCATATAGGCCCATATAACCGTTGGGACACGCAGGTCCCATTTTGTACATTCTATCTGCTTTCCCCTATTCATGACTTCACGTAACTTGGTGAACGATTCCTTTCTCACACTTGGTAGTGCGATCCTTTTCTTCCACCAATGAGCCCTGTTCTAGCCTGCTATTGTAAAATTGTTGCGCGCTGGAACAATTTGTTCGGTATACATCTGTACCCATCGGAAAAGGTGTCCATGCAAGCTGTTCTACCCTTTTTCGTCAATCCGCCTTAGTTGGGGTCTTCCAAAATGTACGTGCGTCATCCTACAACATTTTCTCCAACTTCCCAAACTTCCTTGATGTGTCTTCCACCATTCTGTGGGTGCCACACACAGTGCCCATGTTAATGCATCCAACTGCTATTGCTCAGGCACCGTGTAAACAAATTCTTCTAGAAATTCTTCTACCGTGGATACCCCATTATATATTGGTAAGTCATGCGCTTCTGTAGTCACACAGTGTAGTGATCTTATCAACGTATTACAATTAAGTGTCGTCACTTCCTGCAACCGATTCTGCCATCTTTCAATTTCTTCATCTGAATCTGAGGTACAGGAGCTGTCGTGCTCCCATGAAATTTGTCCATCCGCCGTTGGATTCACCAAATCTTGTCAATGCGCAGTGATCTGATAAATGTAGTCTAGCTCATCATTGCTGTCGTCATCGCACACCGGCTCAGTGTATCACATCCCTTCAGTAGGATTCAAGGGTATGACCACGCATAATGCTTTCTTTTCGAAAATCATCTTGCGCTTCTTTAAATTAATGATCCCATTCATATCCATAGCCCAATCGATGCCCAACAATGTGGGATAGGGATTTCTATCATCCACAATCTCTATTACCTCAAAGTCGGCCAACGCGCTTGTGCCTTCAATATCAACAGTGACCCCTTGCAATCTTCCCATCGGCAAGATATTTTGTTGATTTGCCATCCGTAATTGAATAGGGGACCACTGTAATGCAGGCCTGCCCATGCGTTCACATGTCTGCTTTGGTAACACATTCGCGTCTGAACCTAGGTCTAGGATTACCTTATCCATTTCATAATTGCCAATCTGCACCGTTAATCTCATCTCCCCTCGATGCGTAATGTATGCTTTCCTAGATTCCAGACTATGTGCGGTTCCCCTGACCTTGCGCACCTAGCTATCAACTCCTGTAGTCCTTTAACCGCCTTATTATCATGCAACAGTTTCATGCATGTCTCTAAAAAGGTAGTAAGCATAGAAGGATCCATTCCTGGCTCTGGTTGATCCTTACTACCTAAAGTAGAGGCCTCCGTGAATCGCTTCTTAGCTTCCATAAACATCTCCTTTGCGCATTCCAGGTCAAACTGAGGTTCCTTTGTAGGAGCCTTGCGAACCCATGTATCTTCTTCGAGCTGATTCCCCTTATCTTCCACTGTGGTTGTGCTGCTTCTGAGCACCATGTTCACGTTGAGGTCTTCTTCGCGCGGTTTAGACCTCATCATTTGGATATTCTGAGTCGGAGTAGACTGTAATACCCCTTTCTCAGGAATTTGTACGATCAACGTAGGACAATCTACTGCTTCATGATTGAATTGAGCACAATATGAACAAGATAGTCTCATCGGATTGATACAATCACAAGCATAGTGCCCTGGTCCTCCGCAATTGTAACAGAATAACTGTCTGTGGCCCCTTCCTGGTCCCATTCCTCTCGTCCTCAACCTTGCCCTTGAAATCCCTCGTGCGCCATTCTCCTTGTTGGGTCGAGGGCTCACGTTTCTATTTGCATTCAATAAGCTAGGGTCCGATCCATCATTAACTCATAGCTCCAACATGTACACTCATCGTGGCCCACTTATCTACAAAAATTACAAAATCGCTGTTGCAGAGTCTGTGTATACTTCTGCAACAGGTGACAGTTGTCCGTCGTGTGCTTTCCTCCCACCTGACAGATCTCACACCAGAGCGCAGGTGCCGCACTTGGCCCTGCCTATGCCTCTGGTCTCAATGGAATTGGTCCCCCTCCTGCCAAGTATTCACGAATACTAGACAGTGATCCTTGTTGTGGCCCTGGCCTTTACATTTTATGCACCACACTTCTTCGCGCGCCTCTGGCGGGGTGCCCTATCCTGCTTCAAACTCTGTATTTCCAAGCATAGGATCTGTATTTGCACATGGATCTGTTGGACTCCCAATCCTAGATCTTGTATCGGTTTTTCATGAAACCTCATCACCATTTCCAGTGCTTTGGCTTGGGTTGAAAGCTTTTGCTGTGATATCATCATCCTCAGGTGTGTTGTCAAAGATGCCACAATCCACGCGCTGTGCTGCGCATCCGTTAGCATCATGTTAGCATCGCTGATCATACTCTTTAGTCTCTGATCTAGATCCCAGGGGGTCTCACCTAGAAGCATCACGATCTGTTTAAATTCGATGATTGACTATGTCTCTTATTTCAGTCGGTTAAATTCTCTGTTCAGTGCCTTCTGGATCTCCGCTATTCCTGCATTTGGGTGATCATTCGAGTGCTTGATATACTAGGTCAGCGTGTGATCCTGCAATGCGCTCACCAATGTGGCCTTCTTAATGTTGTCATCTGTGACTCCTTGGGCTTCCTACACTGCTCTTACCACGAACCATAATTGGTCTGGATCCTCATTCCCTATTCCTTTGAATACGAGTAGCTTGATCGCGCTCGCCATGTTGAACTGCGGTTTTGGTGGAGGCGGGGTGGTTGAAGATGGAGGTGAAGTAGGTGAAGTGGGTGATGGCGTAAGTGGAGGTGATAATTGCGGAATGCGCTACTTTATCAAACTGACCACACTTCTCTAGGAACCTCGAGTGCCCTCTTCCTCGCTTACTCGTGGGGGTGAAATTAAAGGATTGTTTCCTAACCCTTCGATCCCTTTGTAGATTTTTATGCTTCGCGTCGTTCCAATCATTAATGTATTCACATAACCCACTTCTCACATAACAACATCTTAATCCAACTATTCAGGGATTTGATGTACCTACCTCGTGGCCCCTTGAGAAAAAGTCGTTATGCTTCGCTATAGCTCACGGTTGTGTCTATCGCAAACTCAGTGATAAACCCCCCTATTATTTGGTCGAGCCAATGGTCCATGACCCGCATGATCTTATCTTCTGATGCCTCTAGTCTACGTACTAACTCCAGAGTCCATACTATCGATTGATCGAGCTTGAACCTTCCCTTGTTGTCGGCTAACCTCACGATCAAATCATATAGCTCTTAAGAGAAGGTTGCGAAGAAGATCTCGTGGATTTCCGTATATATGTAGCGATCCAACCAACTCTTCTCAGATATCTGTGGAGTCCTGTTTTCCTGTGTTATGAACTCGTGAAGCTTCTAATCCAACCGATCTTCAATTTACTTATTTGTAGGGTTCCAGTGTTTCGACACCAAACATCCCTTAGGCAGATCTTGGTCCCGGAAATGGAACCATTTGTTGGCTTATTGGGGTCTGAATTAGGTTCATAAGTGATTTAGCCAAATAAATCCCGAAACTACCAGCCCTTTCGGCAATAGTTCGCGGAGCACGGACTAAGGTCTCACCTGAAGTAGTATGGGAGGGTGTTGGAACCAGGTTTCCACACCCTTGGGATGTCTTGATGGGTCTTGGAAGGCTCACAATCCCACTCTATGCGCTACGCTACTTCCACGTAGCTGTCTGTCTAGTGCAACTACCTTCGCACGGCTTAAATGAAGAGCGCAAATGTTCTTTACCCTTTACTATGCTTATTATTATTATAGATCTTGAATTAAATTAAGTAGGCCCAATACTTTCATTTACCATTCAACATAAACAGACAAGCGCGCAATCATAAACTGTAAAGAGATGCATAGATACAACAGAAGCATAAACATACATATCTACGACAAAATGCACAGTATTCTAGAATCTACTTATCCTTTATTAATCTTCTGTTTCAGTAAAATCCCAACTTTTCCCTGCGCACTCAGCTACAGGGTTCCGCACACATAACTGCGGACTCTACCAGGCCTCTGCGCACTCAGCAACAGAGCCTCTTTCTACTACTACCACCCAAGACTCGGACTTACAGACTCAGAGTGAATATTGCACTCAAAAACCCATATCACTTAAGGTTAGAGATAACTAACTACTTTCTACCCTTAGAGCCTCACTCTTTTTACATTCCCATGGTCAGCGAACCATGGGTAGGCTGACTCACTTTAGATTACCTTACATTATTTGAGTGCAGACAACCCTTTGACTTGACTCATTACAATTCTCGCTCCGCGCACTTCGCGGAGCCTTTACACTACCATTACCCAAAATTGTGGGCTTTAAGCCCCAAAACTGTTACGCGGGGGATCTGCTACTCAACAACAGTCGGTCTCCTAACCTCCCGGCTGAAATTGCGCAACCTTCATGATCACACACCCAAGTATGTTGCAAGTCATTTCTCATGTTCATTTTGGTTTTCGACTGACAGATTGCTTACTGGGAGTGTTGCCATGTCTCTAGGTATCCCAGGTGTTCATCTGCCTCTTAGCAGTAGATGTACAATGGTTTCCAGGAGAGAAGAGATGAAGACACCATTCAGAGCACACTTGGGAATGCAGTTGATCAAGTGTCTATGGACTTGCCTACCCACAAAGACATCAAGTTGTTAGTAGATAAGGATATCAAGATATGACAACAGCAACATCACAACGAGAAACATCATGAACATCAGTTGAAGACATCATACTAAATGCAATGAATGCAAGAGGAGGGTTGTTTGCAATACAAAGGCGGAACAAGGTTGCAATCTCAAGTAGATCCATTGATGATGAAAGCAAATTTGGAGACTCCAGCTATGAGGTGATAGTGCGACATGAAGATCGTGCGAAGATAGAGAATGGAACAAAGAAGGGGTTGCATGTGGTGAAGCAACAACTCAAGGAAGAATATGAAGCTGCACAGATAGACAAATGAGTTGCAGTAGGATCAGGAACAACAGTGGCCACATCGTGCACTCACGGATGAAACTGCACTAGTAACTAACATGAAGCAGACGTGGTGAACAATGTTGGTGATTGCATGCAAGGGATTCAGAATCATGCATGTCATTGTGCGCACGCATGCATTTCAACCCTTTCAACGCACCCACCAAGGCGAAGACAAGAAGAAAGTCCAACTAGAGTTGAACATGTACTTCGGCAAGTTGATGCGCATGACCACCAGCACACACTTGAATATCAACATAGAAACTATGCTTCAATGTGTTTCTGGTTCAGCCGTGCCCAAGAAGACCATACGCATGTTAGTGGACGAGTTGGATGAAGGGGCCGAACCAATGCACTAGTTGCAACAGAGGCAAGGGTTTACTTCAGCAAGATGTCACCATGAGGTGCGTGCACACCATCATTGACGACCAAGCTTGGCATCAGCTCACCAGCTTCACAATCACAAGCATGTCAAAGAGTTGGTCTCACCACAATGGACCGAGTGTCAGTGATGTCTTTAAGGCTTGCTCAAGCCATGTTGTCTCACATGAGTACATGTACATTGTAATGGTGAGTCATGTCAAGTGTAAGTCAAGTGTCAACAGTTGGATGTAACAGTCATAGAGTGGGTGAAGAGTCATGAGGGTAGTTGAACTATCACAAAGGGGAATATCAAGGGTCACCCCACCCTTTGCTATAAATAGTCCCTCATAAGTCATTGTATAGGCTTTTGGTTAGCCAAGCTTCTACTAAGACTATCTTGAAGAAGGCTTGGACAATATTGTAACGCGCTGTGGCTTCTCCACTGCACGGAGCTATTACATTTCTTTGGAGGAGTAGGAAGATGTGGCTATAACGTTCCACTGTTGGGGCTAGCAGGTTTACATGGATGTATTGTATGATTGAGACTTACACTTCTTTATATAATATGAGCCAACACATTTTCATGCATATGTTGTTGTTGTAGTTGGACTGCTCCGATTGCCTTAATGATATATGTTGTTTAACTTACGTACTTGTGTACGAACTGATTCACATGAAATTATATGAATCTTGTTGTTAATGTGTTGGATATGTTGTTAATGCTGTCACCGTCCGTGTCGACTGCTCTGCTGGACATCGGACAAAACTTTCACATGAACCTTGCTATAACAACCGTCGCACTCGTCTCAGATTGATCTGTGAGTGCTATACATGTTATCTTACCTTGTATGATGTGATTGCTGCATCCAAGTGGACTGCTCCACTGGAAGTTGTGCATTTCCTTTTGTGTTGTGTGTTCTTAGCTGAGTTGGGACTGATCCCTTTCAACCTGTAACTCACCTTCACCTCCTTCCCCCTTCGAAGTGTTAGGACTTCTGATACACCTTTCTTGACTCACTGCATCAGTCACACCCTTGATACTAATAGAGTTATCTTACTTGCCTCTGTGCGACATTGCGGTCAAGGCATTACCTTACGAACCAGTGCTGGGACTCCTACACCAAACGGTCTGAGGTCTAATTGGGACTTCTTACCGGGGAGATCCCCTTGGCATTTTGGTGGGTCCAACACTGTCAACATTTTTGGCACTAGAAGGAGGGCCTGATGACAAGCAATGACCTATCATCTAGTTTTGAACCTTTGCATATCTTTCATGGAGTCTTGCACTCTTCTTCCCCCGAGGTGCTTTTCGAATCGTGAAGATGTCTCCATCTCGGGGAAACTGTTTGATCTCTTGTCCACTCACACATATGATGGTGAAAGTGAAGTGGCTTGGCTGAGTACTTACATAACTCTCTTTCCATGATTCATGAGGAAGATGATTTTTCTGACGAACAAGCCGGTTTGCTGCTTGCATACACACTTCGCGAATCTCTATTTTGTTGGGTGCTCAGCCTACCGCCTAACACCATGCACTCATTTGAGAACTTCTATGATCTTATTGAAGACATGTTCTATCATTTTGATCAAGACCATCTTGACCAGAAACTGTTACAACAATGGAGGGCTCCGTATGAATCTGTTATTGATTTTTGGTAGTGCTTCTGTGGCTTGCAGTTTCAAGCTCCAAGGAGACAGATGAACTTTTCTTATCTTTGGGACCGGTTCAAGTACTGCCTTAAGAAATTTTCCTGTCCCAAGAGAAAGTTTGAGATCAAGCTTCGCTCAACTTTCTTCATTGATGGAGCTACGAAATCTCATGTGGAAGCGAGCACTGTCTCAACTGACTGTCCATCTTCCTCTTATTCAACAGCTCCACCACTACCCAGTGATTTTGAGGATCATGCTCACACACCTGTTCATCCTTCACACCTTCCCAACATCACTTCACTCAATTTTCATGCAGATTTGGTTGTGAGTCCTTCGAGTCCTCATATGCATTGTTTTCTACGACCTCCGTCTTCGTACCCAGTTGTTCTTCCGGATGATGCTGTCTTGTGTTCGCCCATTCCAGACTCTTCACTTGTTGTGAACGAATAACAACCCACTATCGGAGTTGGTGTTGCACAACCAACATGCACTATCATTCATGAAGAGTATGAGTGGGAGCTTGAGCATCAACACTCGGTGAAGGATGACTCCCTTTCATCCGGGCCCCCTCCGTTCTTTCCTAACATCATTGGTGAAACTGCCATCCATGATTTTGCATGTGTGTCTTCATTCGCAGATGCACCTATTGTTTATCACTCACAGGACTTACCAGATGTTCGTCCATGATTCGAAAATGGAAAGGATAAGTTACTCGTTGAATCCACTTTATCCTTCATCTGTCTTTTCCGGAAACACAGAGGATGAGTTTGTTCGCTCCTCATCTACCCCTCTGTGTGATTCATCAAACCATGAGGATTTCGACCAACATCCTGAATTTTCTGATCTTGGTTGTCGTGATCTCTTCACCTCATCATCTGATCACGATGTTGATTCACTCATTGTTAATCCGTCTAAGCCACTGGTCTATGAAGATCCATCTGTCAACAAAGTCGAAACCCCACAGTCCGTCGAGGCACTTCAGCCTGCGCAGATGGTTATGTCAGGCCCTCGTTGTCCTGAGGTTGGTTTTGCTTCCAATCAGGAAATTGTTCAAACACTCAAGGCTCCTCATCACTCATCTGTATGCACTCAAGATCAATCTAACACTCATATTTTACTTCTTCCACTCAAACTACACGATCTCATTGCTCATGCACAAGAGGAGTCTTACATTGCAAGGACTCATGCGCGGCGCAAGTTATCTTTGTTTCTTTTGTTTGCTTGCATGTCATAGTTAAGAGTGTGCTTATGCTTCAAAGTTGCACGTAGTGTCACACAACACCATGATAAGTCCACTGACTTTCCGTCATGTACATGCACTCACTTATGTCCCATGGGCACTTTGAATCACGAAGTGTGGTTGTCTTCATTGTTATATCTTTCTTGCTTGCTGGTTCACACAATTGGGTTGCTCGCGGACCAAGCCTTCACCAACATGGGTCTACCAGTGCGCTGATGGCTACATTGGAAGTATCACTTCAGGTGATCAGGCCCATGTACCGTTAGTGTAGGAGTAAGAGTAGTGTTTTCTTTCAATTGTTTGCTTTCTTTTTTTTTTTACTTGCTTCACTTTAATTTTTGCTTCTGCTCTTGCTTTACTTTGTTGATTGTTAGTTCATTCTCTTGTTTCGTTCATAGGTTAGTTTTGCATGAAACCATGTATGGCTCTTGATGCGAGCTGGGTAAAGTACAAGAGGGCTTGTACAACTAGCACTACTTGGTTATTTGTCATCTTGCCTTTGTATGATGAGCTTGTTACTTTTAGTCCATGATACATCGAAGGAAAATACGTACTGTTCAAAGTGAACCTTGGTGTAAACACAATGCTTGCACGGTAACTAGTACCTTCTCTAGTCGATTGTTTTTGGGTTAACCCTTGTCAGCTCAGTCAAGTAGAGTAAGGTAAGGGGGAAAACATTAACAGGCACGTCAAAGATATAATAAACTACTTCTCTGCTGGAACAACCTCTTCGCTCTCAATAATTCAGGATCCCTCTTCCACCCTTTGAAATGCATAAGTGCTATTGCACAGTGAAAATGAAAAAAATGAAAAAAATGAAAAGTAAAAAATTCAAAATGAAAAATGAATAAGGCAAAAGAAGAAAGGATTCCTGCCCAGGGAGGTGATGCAAGTAACTCCACTGGGGTACTGACCAGGCTCGCTGGTAGCAGAGCCATGCTTGTGTTCCTATGTGACTCCATCGTGGTGCTGACCAGGCCTGCTGGCAGTGGAAAAACACCAGAGATGAAAATAAGACTTTGACAACTATATTGCCTGTGCACCTATATACCCCTCAACCCCAATCGAAACAACTGTGTTTCCTTGGCGTGGAATATGTGTCAATTGACCAAGGGCTTGGTAGATGCTACATATTACAATCAAGTTAGTGTGAAACCAAAATGAGCTAAGAACTGAACAATACTTCTGGAGATGTTAGACTTGCTTTTCACGAACAAGGTCTATGCAGAGAGCTGGAGTTCTACTAGTGTGTTGCCAAGTGTTGTAGCAACTACAACCACCCTCCAAAAATTTTCCTTAGCCTATTTTGGAGCCTCCCTACCAACCTTACACAACACTTTGTCTTGCTTCATCAAGTACCCAAGCTTCAGTGTTTTCCTCGCACAAAGGTAGCTTGTCGATCATAGTTGATCCATTTCCCTCACAGGCTGCTCACCCAAACTTGGTCCACCTACAGGCTGAGAAGCTTCCCCTTGAAAATTGTACATTTCTGGAGGGCAACCAACCTTCCCTCCAGGAATTGCGTAATCCTCTTTGACAACCTTTTGGGCTCCAGGATTGCGCAATCCTTCCAGCCAACCCTCCCAACAGGACTTGCGTAAATTTTCCCAGCAGCAGGTTGTTCAACCTAGGATTTGCGCAAATATGGGTAGCATTTAGCTGCTATGCCCATAAATTGCGCAAATATCCTGGGCAACCAGCCTAACTTCGAGCCCAAAATGCACATTTTTATCTAGCACTCGAGCAGTCTCTTGCATGTGCAACTGAGTTGACTGGTTCCCTCTGGGATTGAGAAAGATAGACTTGCATGCATGGGATGTTTCTCCCAAGGAAACATGCAAAGGAATCCCTTGTTTCAGGGATTTATGTTTAGCAGTTGGAGGTTACATGCAAGGAGAAATTCTGAAACCTCCCACCAAGTGTCGCTTCAGAGCTCATTCCTCCCATCAACCTTGCAGCTCTACATTCCACATCACATCTAGGAGCAGTCGGCACATTCATCTCAACTATGTTGGGGTAAGCCCGCTTCCCATGCCTTGTACTTCATTTCTGTCGCTTTTTGTATTTTTTTCTTGTGGGAGTACTGTTTTCTTTATTTCTTTGAACACTTTCTGTCGTTTACATGTATACTAGCTTTTCCTAGCTCTGTTTCAGTTTTCGTTGCTATCTCACTGCTGTCGCATGCATGAAACTATTTTGCACGGACGCTCACCTAACTGACGAACTGCCTCACCCACATGCATGTTGATCTGTTTTCTAAATATTTCATTCATGTTTTTCATGCACTGTTAATCACTTCTTCTATCACTTAGTGTCGTCACACATTCACTGACTTCTTGCTTTCAGTTGTCCGTCGGCGAGTCGGGTCAACCTTGTCTAGGGCCCTGCTTTCACCAAGGCTGCATTGTGCAATCTGGGAAAGAAAGGCTCACCTTCTTCTCTATATTTGCACATTCCTACCCAACTCTGGCCTCCAGAACTACTTTGCACATTTCTGGAGGACAGTGGCTGCTTGGCCCAAGAAATTGCACAAATCTGTCCTTAGGCCAGCAGTCCTTCCTAGTTGGAATTGCACATTGCACAATCCCAACAGTCAATAGATAGACTGGACTATGCATTGTGTAGTTCCAGTAGTTAGTTAGTCTCCCAACAGCCCAGACTGTGCGTTGTGCAGTCTTGGAAGTCAGTCTCCTGACCTTCCGGCTGAAATTGCGCAACCTTCATGATCATGCACCCAGGTATGTTGCAAGTCTGTTCTCATGTTCATTTTGGTTTTCAACTGATGGATTGCTTGCCATGAGTGTTTCCATGTCTCCAAGTATCCCAAGTGTTCATCTGCCTCTTAGCAGTACAGTTACAATGGTTTCTAGGAGAGCAGAGATGAAGACACCGTTCAGAGCACACTTGGGGATACAGTCAATCAAGTGTCTATGGACTTGCCTACCCACAAAGACATCAAGTTGTTCGTAGAAAAAGACATCAAGATATGACAACAACAACATTGTAGCGGGAAGCATCATGAACAATAGCTGAAGAGAGCATACCAAATGCAGCGAAAGGAGGAGGAGGGTTGTTGACAGCACGAAGGTGGAACAAGGTTGCAAGTTCAAGTAGATCCATTGATGATGAAAGCAACTTTGGAGACTTCAGCTTTGAGGTAACGATGTGACATGAATATCGTGTGAAGATAGAGAATGGAACAGAGAAGGAGTTGCATGTGGTGAAGCAACAACTCAAGGAAGAACATGAAGATGCACATATAGACGAATTAATTGCAATAGGATCAGGAACAATAGTGGGCGCATCGTGCACTCACGGATGAAACTGCACCCATACAAGTTAAATATCCATCCCTGCAGCTAACACGGAGCAGACATGGTGAGAAGTGTTGGTGATTGCATGCAAGGGATTCAACACCATGCATGTCATTGTACACGCACATGCAATCTAACCCATTCAACACACTCACCAAGGAGAAGAAAAGAAGCAAGTCCAACTGGAATATCACACCACCAGCACACACTTGAATATCAGCACATACACTATGCATCAGTGTGTTGTCGGTTCAACTGCACCCAAGAAGACCATGCGCATGTTAGCAGATGAGTTGGATGAAGGGGCCGAACCAATTCACCTGTTGAAATGGAGGCAAGAGTTCACTTTAGCAAGATGTCACCATGAGGTGCATACACACCATCACAGATGACCAAGCTTGGCATTAGCTCACCAGCTTCACCATCACAAGCATGTCAAAGAGTTGGTCTCACCATAGCAGACCGAGTGTCAGTGATGTCTTGCAAGGGTTTCTCAAGCCATGTTGTCTCACATGAGGACATGTGCATTGTAATGTTGAGTCATGTCAAGTGTAAGTCAAGTGTCAACAGTTGGATGTAACATTCATAAAGTAGGTGAAGAGTCATGAGGGTAGTTGAACTGTCACAAAGGGGAGTGTCAAGGGTCACCCCACCCTTTGCTATAAATAGTCCCCCATAACTCATTGTATAGGATTTTGGTCAACCAAGCTTCTACTAAGACTATCTTGAAGAAGGCTCGGATAGTATTGTAATGTGCCTTGGCTTCTCCACTGCATAGAGCTAGTACTTTTCTTTGGAGGAGTAGACAGATGTGGCTGTAACGTTAGACTGTTGGGGCTAGCAGGTTTACATGGATGTATTGTATGATTGAGACTTACACTTCTTTATATAATAAGAGCCAACGCATTTTCATGCATATGTTGTTATTGTAGTTGGACTGCTCTGGTTTCGTTAATGATATATGTTGTTTAACTTACATACTTTCATATGAACTGATTCACATGCAATTATATGAATTTTGTTGTTAATGTGTTGTATAAGTTTTTAATGCTGTCACCGTCCATGTTGACTGCTCTGCCGGACATTAGATAGACCTTTCACATGAACCTTGCTGTAACAACCGCCACACTCATCTCGGACTCATTCATGAGTGCTATACATGTTATCTTACCTTGTATGATGTGACTGCCGCATCCGAGTGGACTGCTCTGCCGAAAGCTGTGCATGTCCTTTTGTGTTGTGTGTTCCTAGCCGAGTTGGGAATGATCCCTTTCAACTTGGAACTCACCTTCACCTCCTTCCCCCTTCGAAGTGTTAGGACTTCTGATACACCTTCCTTGACTCACTGCATCATTCACACCCTTGCTATTAACAAATTTATCTTACTTGCCTATGTGCGACATTGTGGTCAAGGCATTACCTTACGACCCAGTGCTGGGACTCCTACACCAAACGATTTGAGGTTTAATTGGGAATTCTTATTGGGGAGATCCCCTTGACATGGTGGGTCTAACACCATCAACATGCTCTCAATAAGTCGGGATCCCTCTTCTGCCTTTGAAATGAATAAGTGCTATGCACAGTTGAAAAAATGAAAAGGAAAAAAATGAAAAAGTAAAAAAATTCAAAATGATAAATGAATAAGGCCAAAGAAGAGAAGGGGTATTGACCTCCTCGCTGGTAGCGGAGCCATGCTTGTGTTCCTATGTGACTCCATCTAGGTACTGTCCAAGGCTGCTGCCAGCGGAGCAACACCAGAGATGAAACTAAGACTCTGACGACTATACTGCTTGTGCATCAATATACCCCTCAACGACAATCGAAACAACTACGTTGCCTTGGTTTGGTGTTGGGTTGTGTTATATTCTTTCCACGACTAGCCCACATAGTTAATTGGGTGGTTAGGAGGGGAGGCAGAGCCCCCCCTTCGTTGCGCCGATTGCGTAGGGGGTCACAGGGGGTTTGAGGGGTGCAGGTAACCCCAATCTATGGGGTCCGTGGTAGCACCTCGGGAAATGTTGGTTTTGGACCCTATGTTAGGTTGGGTGGACCCACCTATGGTTTTGTGCATGATTTTCCCACATGGTTTTGGACGCAATGGTTTTCGGTCCATGGTATTGGATGCTTCGGCATGTATAAATATGTATTGTAACATTGAAAGGAACATAATGAAAAATCAAGGTGGTAATCCCGGTTTTGGGATCCAGGCGAAAATCTCTGTGTATATGTGTTTTATGTGTTATGCTCTCGCATTGTTTATTTTCTGTGTTTTAGAATTCGTATGCAGGTAATTTCTGTATGGGGCTAAAACTACATTTGCTATCAGAGCTATTTTGGCTTCAAGGGGATGCCTTTGTTGCTGAGGGGTTTCGCTCGGGCCTGTGATAGGCCCTGTTCAGTGGGAGATCTGCGAGATCGATTTTTGTGGTGAAAGAATATGGCGAGCAGTGGAAAGACAGAGATCGAGAAATTTAATGGTCAGAGTTTTGAGTTGTGGAAACTCAAGATGGAGGATCTATCGGTGGATAAATATTAGTGGATCATGGTAGATTCGGGTACTAAAACAACAGGAGTGTCCGATGAAGAATAGAAGAAGTTGGATCGGAAGGCAAAGAGCACAATGCAATTGTGTGTCTTAGATTCACTATTGCTGAATGTATCAGGGGAAGCTACGACGAAGGCTTTGTGGGACAAGTTAAGGACTTTGTACCAATCTAAGTCTCTCGTGAATAAACTATTCCTGTGGAAACATCTGTATAACCTGAGGATGAAAGATGGAGACTCGGTGACAGAGCATCTAAACACATTTAATACTATGGTAAGTTAGTTAGCATCTGTTGATATTAAAATTTCAAATGAAGATAAGCACATCAGTTTGTTGTCTTCTCTACTAGATTCGTGGGATAGTCTGGTTATTGAAATAGGTATTAATGCAACTGCCTTGTAGTTTTATGAAATAGTCTCATCCTTGCTGACAGAGGAGATAAGATGAAAAAATATGGAGAGCCATAATGGTGATGCCTTGTCTGTACGAGGACGGTACTAGAACAGAAACAAAAATAAGCCATCGCGTGGGAGATCTAAATCTAGAGGGAGATCTAAATCTCTAGGAAGACCTGTAAAGGTGGTGTGCTGGAAATGCAGAAAGAAAGGTCACTAAAAAAGGGACTGTAAATCTAAAGCTCCTGATAAATGAAAGGGATTTGATGATGCTCCTTTTGCAGAGGCAAAAACCACCTTAGATGAAGTTGGGGATGTGTACTTGTCTTCTTCAAGTACACATGTAGATCATGAGGCATGGTTGATTGACTCAAGTGCATCCTTTCACTTCACTCCCTATAGAGAATGGTTCTATGAGTATGAGAAATATGATGGTGGTGATGTATTCTTAGGGGATGATAGGAAGGCTAGAATCATTGGTCGCAGAAAATTAAAGTTGAAGTTGTTAGGTGGAAGGGTTAGAACACTTCTCGGTGTTCTGCATATTCCTACATTGGCCAGAATCTGATTTCTATAAGCAAGTTGGATGATGCAGGTGTAAAAATAGTGTTCGAGAAGGATACTTGCAATATGGTTCGGGGAGCACTGGTATTGATGCGGGGAGTTCAGATTGGAACTTTGTACAAGCTGCAAGGTAGCACAGTTGTTGATGGGTGCAACAGTTCTGTGGTTCCTGAAAGTGGAGCAGAAAATCTAGTGGTCTCTGGAGAGAAGACCATGCTATGGCATCAAAGGCTTAGACATATTGGAGATAAGGGCCTTTGAATACTCCATGGTAAAGGTATGGTAGAAGGTATGAGTAATAGCTCTCTGGATTTTGATTTCTGTGAAAATTATGTATATGGTAAGTAGAATCGAGTGAGTTCCCCCTCTGGTGGTAAGAGGACGAAACATATATTAGAGCTTGTGCACAGTGATGTGTTTGGACCTGTGAAGGTTCCATCACTGGGTAAGTATATGTACTATGTATAATTTATAGATGACTTCTCAGGGAATACATGGATACATTTCCTTAAGAAGAAATCTGAAGTCTTTGACAGGTTTAAAGAATTTAAGGCTCTGGTGGAAAACCAGACAGAGAAGAAGATAAAGGTGTTGAGGACAGATAACGGTGGAGA
>APFE030193582.1:0-60518 GCA_000404065.3 Pinus taeda
AGCGTCTTCATATTTGTTGTTATGGCTTTTGCCCTCCCGTATATGTAATATAAACCTTTTACCAAAAGATTTACTCTTCTTAACTTTGATTTAAAAGTAACTTTATCAGATCTTGCCATGTATCTGGAGGGGGAAGCTGATGCCTCAAAATTGACCCTAAGGTCTCATCAGCCTCTGTGTATTTGTAGAAATGAGGGGGCTCATCAAACAGATGTGATACTTCATTTCTATTAAAAAATAAATTATCTAACTTTTCAAAAAGAATTTTCCCTGTTAGTGGGCCTGCTGTAGATGTTCCTGGTGTCTGAGCAATCTGAATTGCTGCAAAAGCACTTACCCTCTTGATGTATTTTTCATGAGAAAGCAACTTTCCTGATTCTAGCAAGTTGGGGAGCCCTTTGTCCTGCAGGGTCGAGAACCTATTCTGAAATTTGTTTATATCTGCCTGCATATCTTGGATTCTCCGGTCCAGAGTTTGGATCAAATTTTTCATTGTTGTGGCTCTTTTGATCAGAGAAATGGTTTCTGTCCTATTACCAATTCCCATTTTTACTAGCTGGGAACTTGTCCTATAGTTAAGGACTTCAATCATCCTGGGGGCAAGGTCTGCCATGTTGCCTAGGGAGTTTCTTGCTCTTTGTAGCTCTTTTCTTGCCCTGCCAATGAGTCCCACTTGCTCATATATGGCATCAATGTACTCCCATTGGTTGGTTATTGATTGTCCAATGGCAGTCCAAATTACTTGTTTAAGCTCTGTTGTAACCTTCTCAAAATTGAGCTCGTTTTCTAGCTCTGCAATTGTTTTCTTCAGAGCTTTTACTTCTCTCTCCCTCTCAGCGACATTTTGCTTAGACTTATCATACTTTTCATTTATCTTTGCTAAGCTTTCCTTGGCTTGATTGAGTTCTGACATCTGAGATTCTAGCACCTGAATTTCTTGCCTTAGTTTCTGCATGTCTAGGCTCTCGGCCTGCTCTGTTGTTGGTGCTGTAGTGGCTGGTGCTGTGGCGCTTGGAGCATCTTGCTGTGCCTACTGTTTAGGAGGGGTAGTATCTTGAGGGGACTCCTCAAGATCTATTGATTCTGTGGGTGGCTTGGAAGATTGCCCTACCTCTCTCCTTTGTAATGCTGCTTCTAGTGTGGTCTCTATGTCCTACAGCTTTTGCTGTGTGTCTATCAGCTCTTTATATAATGTCATTAATAATGCAGTGACATCCTTTTCTCGCCTCTGCTGGGAAACTTCATCTGTTTGTGGATGTAGAGTTGGGGGGATCTTCATTTTCTTCTTGATTGCAGCTATATCTGCATCCCTTAGTTTAAGGACCTGCTGTATTGCCTTAACATCATTGGGATCATGCCCAAACTCTATAATTATTTCCTCCAATGCCTTGATTCTGTTGTCTTTAGCTTGAGAGGATGCCCTCTCCAACTCAAGCTGTGCTGCAGTGTTATTTAAGCTATTTTGCAGCCTGTAATTTATCAAGGTCTTATCTGCCAAAGTGGCATAGACCATCTCACCCCTCTGCTTGTGGAGCTCGATCTGGTCCATGGGGTGGATGTCCTTTGAAAGGAATTCTAAGTTTGTCCTTATATAATCTGCAGCTGTTTGAGGTTGCTGCACTGTAGGGGCAAAATGGCTCATAGTCATTTTGCCTTCTTGCACATCAAAGGCAGCCATTAGCCTTTGTTGGTTTGCAAGGGCCATATTCAATAAATGATTATAGAGCCGAATCTTTATTGGCTCACTCCTCCTTTTGGCGTCTTTGAACTGCTCCTTTATGCTTGCAGCTGTATTCTGCTGTTGTCCTGAGGAGCTGACCTCCCCAAGTGCTGCCTTGTCCTGCTCCTGATGCAATGAGCTGGCAGAAGTCTCCATGCTGTGTATTTCCTCTTCTGAAAAAGGATTGAGCCTTTGCCTCTTATCTGGTCCTTCTGTGAGGGGTGTTTCCCTCTCTCTCTTTCTGCCAGTGTCCTCCCTTTGAGGGGTTTGGAGGACAGAGGAGTCTACCCTAGAATCCTGTCTAGGAGGCGCCATATTAGTTGCTTTTTCTTGAGTGGCTGCCTGGCCTTCTGCTTTTTGTTTCTCCTGATCCTGATGATCAGTTTGTTGCTGTTGTTGCTGGGGTTGTTGTTGTTGGCCTTGCTGGCCCTGTTGGCCCTCTTCTTCTTCCATTTCTTTGCCTTTTCCCTTGCCCTGTCCCTGTACTGAAGTTTGTGCTGCCTCTTGTTGTGTTGCAGAGGAGGAAGCAGGTGCTGTTGTGTGAGGATTTGGTAGAGCAGGCACCTGAGAAGGACATTCCAAGTCAGCCATTTTCAACAAATGTCTTCTAGCCCTCTCAACTAGCTCTTCTTGGGACACAGGCTCTACTAAGGTGTTTTTCTTCCATTTTGGTTGGTTGGCATGTCTTGATATATGGAGCTTGCTCTCATGCTCATAGCTAGAGAGTTTATATCTCAATCTTCTCGAAGATATAAAGCCATTGGGGTCATAGGGCTTCCAAGGGAAACTGAGTGTTAGGCCAAGGCCTTCCAACATCCTATCCGCCTCCTTCCATCCTTCTCTTTTGTTTAAAACAAAATGACCAAGCTGGTTTTTAACTTTTAGTTGTGCCTTCTTGCCTTTCCCTACAAAATGGATATGATCGGCATTGCCGAATTGTCTGAAATACTCCAGGGCAAAGAGCCTCATGGGCACAAATCTGGGTAGCCTGAATGGGCGCAGCTCACACCCATATATCCTAATCATAGTGTGATGCTGGTAAAAATACCAGTCTCCTATGCTGTAGGCAGTGGATAGTTGCAGAATCCTCTGCATTTCATCAGAGAGTCTTGGAGGAGGTTCTGTCATGAGCAAAGATAAGGCCGGATGAATAAACAAATCTATGAACTCACAATATGTATAGGGTGAATATGCATGCACATGGAAGACTGAGCTCCAGTATACTATTGATCTTGGGTTTCCTGCTGCATCAGTTCTCTTGATTTCAAAAGAGAATTTTTCATGTTGGTGATAGAGAATAAGATGATAAATATATGAAGTATATCTGAACACCCTCTCCCTGGATAAGTGCAAGAATTGCTCATGTATCTTGTCAGAAATATATGTGGCATAGTCATAGTAGATGGGGGCCTTACCAGGGGTGAACATTGTCATCATGACTAACACAGTTTCCTCTATAAACTCCATTGATTTATAACCCAGTACTGAGCTTACCATATGGGCCAGGTCCAGTCCAAGTTGATTTAGGTATCCATCAAAGATGGGAGGATGCAGCACTGTATCTGACTTGCTAATAAACAGCTGATTTAATTTCAGGATCTCTGCCTCTGTGAGTACTTTGGTCCCTTGGTTGATTAAGTCCAGTAGGGATAAAGGAACCAGTTTCCTTTGGGTTTTAAATTGAACCATATCCCTGATGGCCTGAGGGGTGGTATAGAATACAATTTCACCTTGGGGATTCATTACAGCCCTCTGTATCGGATCATAACAACTAGCACACAGGTAGATGAGGTCAGGAAACTATGTGACTTGGGGCATTTTAAAAGTTGGGAGGGAAGACTCCCAAATACCTAGGATGTCTGTCCCATCTCTGTGCCTAGCCCTGAGCTCATTCAGCAGGTGAATATGAAATGTACATCTGGATCTGCAGTCTTCCGAGATCTCGTAATCCAGGTCTGCCAAATCCTGCCAGTCTAGCTCTCTCTGAGGAGCATTTAGGGGAGTGACATTAAGGACTGCAGGGGTTTCCATGTCTGACCCAAGTATTTCTTGAGGTGCCGGGTTTGCCAATTGAAATGGTGAAATTGAGGGGGACAGAAACCAACAGGGTTAGTGCACAGTCAAATACAACAGCGTTTGAACTCTCTGAGAAGGCCTTTATGCAATTTGACAGGCTTTTTTCGACAATTTGGGAGTAATACAGTGAGTTCACGATTGCGCGAACAGGGCAGGTTTTTAACAGAAATTGAAGTCTAAATGAGGTCTCCGCCACTGTGTTTCAACTCTAAACGGTCCAATAGAGGTAGGGTGTGGTTGGTTTCTTGGTGGGGTTTCAATCTTATGGCTTCTTGTGGTGGATTTTACAAGAAATTTAAGAAAAAACCAGTTCGAAGGAGGACAAAGACTCAAATACCTGTTTAACAGCAGCTTGGGATGAGGTAGCAGCCGAGTTTACGCTCTGAGCTCTCGCAAATGGTCGTAGGGTGGCTGGTGGATCAGTCGTCGTGGAGTGCATGCAAACAGTGGAGCAGCGCTTTTCTCAGAAAAATGTCAAAATTGGCGAAAAACGACGAAAATATGGCTTTTTAGTTTTATTGGCGCGCTTTTTGGATGACATCAGCATCACATCATCATGGGGGACCGGGTTGGATGACGTCAGCAGGACGTCATCGGGTGATGTGGCGGCCTAAGACGGGTCCACGGGGACGATGAGGTGGCGGCCAGGTGGGCGAATGAGGGACGAGGTGAGCGGACATGGTGGTGACGTGCATGGCAGCAGGACGAGGACATGGACGGGACAGGTGTCGCCATATCGGGACCCCTCCTGCACGGCAAGAATCTGTCAGACGGGGCTCCGATGGGATTTGGGCATGACAACTGTCCCGCGTGACGTAAGCGTCTGACAGATATCAGAAGGTATCTGTCAGACGTCTAGGGTCCTCCGATATTGATGTAAGCCGTTGATCTGCCAGCGCGCGATCGGACGGCTGTCGGGCGATCAACTTGCACAGAATATAACACCTGTCTTTATTAACTGTCGGACGTCGGGTTTTCCCGAAATCACTGCGTGCCGTAGATCTGCGACAGGTGCCATCGGACGGTCACCGGACAGGTAATCTGCAAGGGAGATAGCGGCCAGCAGGATGGTTTAAAAAACTATATTTCTCGGCTATCCATGACCGGCGGGCCCCTCCATGTGCCAAATGATTTTCGGAGGTTTTTCATGGTTTTCTTTACAAAAATATTTTGGTGCACCAACCTTAGAAAAGTGTGAAAGTTGCGGGTTTTATGCAAAAGTTGGGTGCAAACGCTTGAGAAGGAAGAACTATAGGAAAAGGGGTCAAATGGATTTTATACAACGAAAAAGGATAAGCTGGCTCTCGACCTTGGGATAAGGCGGGAAAAGGGTATTTCCGTAATGCTTCCTCCCTTGGGTGGTTTTTTAGGGGATTCAGAGGTTTTCTTCAAGGGTTTTTAAGGCCAACATGGAACTTTTGGGTAGGAAAACAGATTGAGATGGAGAAAAAGGTGGAGCATGGGTTCTTGACCTTAACTAGGTGTTAATTCAATTCCCAGGGAGTGAACATTATGGCTATAGTTCCAAGGAGGGATATTTATACATTGTGGGGTTTATACACCATGGTGTTTATAATAATAGGGATAATGGAGTATAGGGAGCTAAGTAATAGAGTTAGTTGTTAATATGGAGGGAACATATGGATGAGGGCTGGTTCAACCAAGTTTTCTTTGAAAATAATTTGGAATCAAGAGTAGATCAAAATGAAAAGATTTTTGCACAAGAAATGTGGCTTTTAAAGCCATAAGAATATGACAAAGATATAAACTTTTGTGCTCTGTGCAGCTTGGGAAAGGTTGTTAGTAAAGAGTGATATACAAATGAAAACAAGGGGGTTAGTCATGCTCCAGTGTGTTGCCTTTCTTGTAGATGTTTCAGTAACTTTGGTGTTGAAAGAGACAGCACTTCTGCAACCCCATCTACCTACCCAACTAGTTCTCCTAGCATTTTTTACTCCTTCTTAGAGGGTGCACTTGGACCTGCAAACCCTTTGTGTGCCCTTTTCTTTTCATTGGCTTTTTGCTTTCATTTCCTATCTAATACTACCCTTATTCCTTCCAAGGTCCTAGATTAAGCAGTTGGGAACCTTAGTTTCTCTACCTAGCTACTGATCTGCCAAGATTAAACAGTTTGGACAGATTTCTTTCTCTATTCTACAACATAAAATTGAAAACATGGCATGATCCAGATTAGACTGTTGGGTCATCCATAAACTTTTGTGAAAAATGCAGGCCTATATACACCTTCTTTTCTTGTAAATATGGAACCTTTGTGACAGCAAAGAATGGATCATATTTGGCACTTATATTTGCCAATCATGAAATATGAAACCTATTGGTATAGGTATCCAACAGTGGCTCCACATGGGGATGGTCTTTCTTCCTGAAAGGCCAAGAACAGCAGGTCAGTATGCCTAGGCCCTTTGGCTACTGCTCTAAAACTTTGGAGTTCTGTCACCATAGATTCCTCAAAATGTAGACTGAGGTGCTGAAATACAAGGTGTGCTTCAATTCTTTTTATCTTCATATGTCTCTTGAAATGACCTCATTCTCTATGCTTCAAACATAATAATATATACAATAGATACAGAGTCTGTATACAATCAACCTATGTACAAGAGCAGGCCATCTGCATTTATGGGATGTAGTCAAAATAGTGCTTGAGCATCCTGCCATTGACAAGGTCTTCATCTAGGTCAGTATTGTTCAGATTTTCAAGGAAATAGGTATTGTTTCCTTGTACTGCTTGTATGAGGAATGGTCCCCTCCAAAGGGAATCAAACTTCCCATGCTTTCCTTTGCTTTCTCTCCTTGAATCCCACTTGAGGACCTTGTCTCCTATGTTGAAATCTTCAGCCTTGGTCCTTCTATCAAAAGCCTTTTCTAGCTTTTCTTGTAGAAGTTGGACTCTGTTATAAACTTCTTCCCTGGTTTGCTGCAAACATACAATCTGATTTACTCTTCTTTGCATATCATTAAGCTCAGCTTGGCTTTCCTGAAGTATCTTCATAGCAGGGATTCCTAATGATGAGGGGAATTTGGCCTCTAAACCATAGACCAATTCATATGGGCTGACCCCAATTGATCTCTTGGTTGTTAACCTATCTGCCCATAAGGCATTGACCAGTTTCTTGTGCCAATTTTTCTTGTTCTCTTCTAATATTTTCTTGATCATATTTACCAAGCTTTTGTTTGATGATTCTGCCAGCCCATTACCTTGAGGATAGTATGCTGTGGAGTGGCCCAAAGTAACATGGAATTTGTGGCAGAAGTTGATTATCTTTTTAGACCTGAAGGCAGCAGCATTATCTGTTATTATTTTGTCAGGGCATCCGAATCTAGCAAGGATATTTGTCTCCAGAAATTGCATAATGGTGGAGTCATTTGCTTGTCTGCATGGGATTGCTTCAATCCACTTTGTGAAATAGTCTGTTTCTGTCATAATCCATCTATGCTGGCCTGAGGAGGATGGATTGATTTCTCCAATGAAATCCAAACCCCATTGCTGGAATGGTCTCTCTGTTGCAATAGGTCTAAGAGGTAGTGGCAGCAATTGTCTTTTTCCTTCAAACACTTGACATTTATGGCATGCAGTAGTGTATCTCTTGACATCAGTGAAAATAGTGGGCCAGTAGTATCCAGCTCTTAGTATCTTGTTCACAGTGGATTTCCAGTATAGATGTCCACCACAGTCTCCTGCATGAAATTCTTCCATAATTTTGTTGGCCTCACTCTCAATCAGACAATTTAGCAAGATGCCCTCATGATTCCTCCAAAGCAGATGTTCTTCCATGACACAGAATTTTAAGGCTTTCATTTTTACAAACCTACTCTTAGTTCTAGACAGTCCTGGGGGAGCACACAGGTTTTGCAACACGTAGCAGATATCAGAATACCAAGGGGATTGCTCAAAGGCTACATTGATCTTTGGAGTCGCCAGCTCCTGTTCACTGTCTAGTTGGTTAATGTCTAGGGCTCGGAAATTTGTTTCAGACATCAATTTGGCTAAGCCCTGCCCTTTTATGAGTTTCGTAGGTTTTATTTCTATGTCAAATTCCAAAATATTTGCTATCCACTTGCCTCTTCTGCCTTCCAAGTTCTCTTGTGTAAGTATATCTTTGACAATTGGGCTTGGCACATAGGCAATTACATGGGAATAGAGGATATAAATCCTAAAGTCCTTAATAGCTTTGACCAGGGCATAGGCTTGTTTTTCCATGATCTGATATTTGAGGGGTGCATCTCTTAGAGCCTTGCTAAAGAAAGCTATGGGTTTTTCATTTCCTAGATCATCTTTCTGTAGTAAAACTGCAGCAATTGTGTGTTCTGAAGCAAAGGAGAATATGATGAAGTCTCTATCAAACTGAGGGCTAGTTAGGACAGGGGTTTGGGTAAGAGCAAGTTTGATGCTCTCAAAGGCTTGTTTAGCATCTACTGTCCATTTAACTTTGGAATCCTTTTTCAGCATGTTGTTGAGCAATCTACTAAGCTCAGCTAAGTTTGGGATAAATCTTCTCAAAAAGTTGATTTTCCCCAAAAAGGCTTGTAATTCTTTTATATTCCTGGGATGGGGCATGTGTTGGATTGCCTGGATTCTGTCTGGGTCAATTCTAATACCATCCTTGGAGATAATATGTCCCAGTAATTTCCCTTCCTCTAGACCAAAAATGGATTTTTTGGGATTCAAAGAGATTCCATATTTTCTGCATTTTAGAAAGATCTGTCTCAGATGATTTATATGCTCTTGGTCTGATTTTGAGAATGGTGTAAGGTCATCCAAATAGATGACTAGGAAATCATGAATTTCTTTGGCAAAAGCAATATCCATTGCTCTTTGGAAAGTGGCCCCTGCATTTTTCAAGCCAAAAGGCATTTTGACATATTTAAAGGTTCCCCATGGGGTAGTAAATGCAGTTTTGTCCTGGTCATCAAGATGGACTAGAATCTGGTTGAAGCCTGAAAAGCCATCAAGCAAGGAAATTCTTGATGCCCCTACCACTCTCTGTAGGATGTGATCCATCTTTGGTAGGGGGTAATTATCTTTTAGTGATACTTGGTTGAGGTTTCTTAAGTCAACACAGAGTCTGATTTCCCCAGTTTTCTTCCTTGTGGGCACCAGATTAGAAACCCAATCAGAAAATCTAATTGGTGCAATAATGCCTGCTTTGAACATTTTTTGTACCTCTTACTCCATTGCTGGGAGGAGCATAGGGTTAATCCTCCTGAGTTTTTGTTTAAAGGGTTTCTGATTTGGCTGTAGCAGAATTGTGTGTTGTATCACAGAGGTGTCATAGGATTTAAGGTCCTCATAACTCCATGCAAACACATCTTGGAACTCTTTAAAAAGGTCAATGTATTTGGGTTTTTGATCAGGTGGTAACGTAGCAGACAATTTTATGATTTTAGGCTGTCGAACTGTCCCTATGTTATGTTCTTCAATGGTAGTATTTAGGGGTTCAAATTTTGGTTTATTGGGGACATCATTAGAATCAAAAATGTCTTCCAATGGAGCTAAGCCTATGGGCAGAAAATTGTTCTTTAGCTGTATCACCTCAGTTTCATCCTCCGGTGTCTCTTCATGTTCAATCTGTTGGATTTCTTGAATGTTGTACTGGTTGAAAATTGTAGGATGTAGCATTTGATTGGCTGTTCTGGGTGAGAGCACCTGATTGTTATGTTCACTGTGTATTTGTGATTGACTTGCTGGCTGAAGTATTTGTGATTGACTTGCTGGCTTAGTATCTATATTAAGACCTGAAAATTCTTCTTGTAAAATCAGAAAGTTTTTGATTTGTGTATCATTGTCAAATACTTGCCAGTCCTTTATGTTATTTGGGACTGATGGCCTGTGTTTTACCTCAGCTGTAAAACAGTGATGGGGGTCAAAGGGTAGCTTGCAAGTACTTGCAAACATGGCTAGGCTATGAGCATGCAGGTTCTGAGCCCTAGGAACTTTGGTGACTTGGAATTCAGCAAGAGATTTAAGTAGCTCAGTAGCCACAGCTCTGTATGATCTAAGTCTATTATCTTTGGTAACAAAATTGCCCTTAACTTGTTGGATGACCAAGTCGGAATCCCCTAGGATTGATACTCTTGTAACTTGCAGGGTTTGTATCAACTTGAGGCCTAGTAGGAGGGCCTCGTATTCGGCCATATTGTTGGTACACCTAAAGTTTAGTCTGTAAGCTCTACCCTCTGCATAACTGCTTTGTTTATTGTGCACCCATACTCCTGCTCCTGCCCCTAACTTGTTGACCGATCCATCAAATTCTAGGAACCATAGAATTTCCTTTTTTAGGGGGTTTTGAACAACGTGTGTGTGGCATGGATTTGTGAGTTGGAGTATAGGCTGATTCTTTGGTTTGGTTTGCATGACATCCTCCTCACTTGGTGGGATTGTTTTGCTTTCTAAAGGGGCCATTTTTTCATTATCTTGTTCAAGTATGGTGGTTTCACAGTTGTTTGTTTTGTGGTCTTGAATGTTTGCATTGTTTGATTCAGTCAGTGTTTGGATATCAGGGTCTTCTTGTTTGGCAGATTGATTTGTTTTAATTCTCTGTGCCTTTTCCTTACTGTCACTGTCTCTATTGTCATTGAAAAGGATGTATGAGTCTATGTCAGAGTGGACAGCATAAATGGGAAAGTTTTGAGGCTTCTCTGTACTACTGACCATGTATTTCATCAGTGACTCTCTATACAATCTCTTGGGTTGACCAAAGACTGTGATAGTAGCATAAGACATGTCCAGTTGAAGAGACCCCTGAAGTTTAGCTCCCCATGATCTTGACAATAACATTCCATATTTGGGTGGAATGTCAGCAACAACTACATCCATTAGGATGGTTTTGTTTGGATATTGGACTAAAGACACACATAAGTCTTTTATTAGGCCTAGACACTTGACCTGGCTAGAGTCAAATGAAAAGAGGTCCTTGTATGGTCTAGTGATATCCAAATTCAACCTTTCCATCACCGATTTTGGCATTAAGTTGTGGGATGCACCTGAGTCAAACATTGCATTGTGTAATATTTTGTCATGCACATGCAGGCTGACATAAAATGGTAGGATTCCTGAGCCTGCTACTTTTCCATCAACCTCTGGGCCAAAAAGCAATTCAGGGGTGTCATCCAACACATTGACATTGTCCACATTGTCTTTGTTTTTGTTATGGGTGAGTTGGAGAGATCTTTGAATCTGCTGTTTATAAATGTCATTTTTGGCTAGCTCTGCCAGAGGTATGGCTATTTTTAGTTTTCCAATTTCAGTTTCTAAGTCAAAGGGTTTTTCAGTTTGTGTTTTAGCAGTATGGGTGAGCCTGCTTTCTTTGTCTGCTGAGGTTTCTTCTTGATTTTGAGGTTTATTCTTGTTGATCACCTCTTGAGACCCTTTGTTTGATTTAGAATATTCAAATGATGGAGCTTGTAAATTCGGTGTTTGTTCAGTAATATCTTCAATAATTATTCCACTTGCGGGTGAATCAGTTGTATTCGTTGGTTCGGTTACTATGGCACCTTTAGGCTGTAGTTTGTCTTTGGTTTTCTCAGGTTGTGATATATTCACAGTCCTACTCCTTAGTTTGTATTGCTTATGAACCTCATAAACAGCAGTGTCATAGCCTTGTTTGAAATCAAATGATTCCCCTGATTTTGTCTGAAATTGTTTAGTATTTTCTTCATCATGATCCTCTTGGCTCAAGAAGACTTGGTGCTTATTATCAAGGCCCATTAGGTGGATATGAGTGTCCTCCGCTTGTTCCTCTGATGTGGATGTTTCAGCATAGTTTTCTTGAAATGGTGGTCTTATTTCAGGATCATTGTTGCCTTTGCTCCCACTAGGGTTTTGGTTCCTTCTAAAGTTTGGAGTCCTGCTAGGGTTGTTTGGTGGTGCTTCCCATGAAGATTTTCTTTCCACAGATTCTACCCTATCACCTAGCCTTTTCATACCAGAAATTATTGCATCCAGCTTCTGGTCTAAGGCTGAGGGCTCTTCCTTAAAGACAACTCTCTTTTCTATTTTAGCCCTATTCCTCTTAGCAATCAGGTTTGCTTCAACTGTTACAGCAACTCTCTGAGCTTCTTCGAGGGTTTGAGGGGCTCTTTCTTTTAATTGATAAGCCATATCTGGGTCAAATCCATCTAGGAATTTGTATAAGGCTAAATCTGGGGGAGGTCTTAGATTTTGAGGTATAGCATTGTAGACATTATTGAACCTAGCACAATATTCCAAAACTGTCTCCTGAGGACCTCTTTTAATCATATCATATTCACCAAGTATATGTAAAGGGTCCTTCTTTTTCTCCCACCTATTTGTGAAGGATTGGTAGAGTTCATCAGGGGTTGTGATGCTGTTTGCAGGAAGAGATCTAAACCATGTTCGCACATCCCCTGTTAAGCTTTGGACAAATATTCTCATCCTCACAGTTTCATCATCTATCTCATAATTTTCGAAATGATCTTGCATTCTCTTAGCATGCTGTATAGCTGAATAAGGGCCAGTGGAGTCAAAGTATGAGATTTTAGCTTGATAATCTTGAGGTAAGGCCACTGGATTGGCAGGTAGTTGCAGAGGTGCATATCTGGCCATGTTTACTAGATTTTGGGGGTTGACTAGGACAACTGGGACAACAGGGATAGCAGGTATCACAGGGGTGATAGGTACAGAGGGTGTAACAGTGTGGGATGAGATAATGTGTACAGGAGAAGAAGGGATGGGTGGGGAACTTTGAGATGTTGATGGGGAGCTAGTTGAATTAGGGGTGGAACGAAATAGGACTTTGATAGGAGTGGAGATTGGGTTAGGATGCTCAGACTGTGGCTAATGTCAGCAAGTTGATCTTGTTTTTGCTGGTTCCTAACAAACTTGGGGATTGTATTGGGGTTTTGGAAAATGGAAGGAGGATTAGGATCAGGATTGGCCCTAGTATGCCGAAAATTCTTCTTGGGAGCCAGCTTCTGAGCTATCCCTTTTGGATTTTATAAAAACGTTTGTATAGCACAGAGTACAGCAAGGACTGGTCAGGACTTTTGGAAGGATTGTAAGCATCTGTGTTAAGTATAATATCTAAATCAGCTCTACCTTCAAGCTGCAGATGTTTATATGGGAGCAGTTTGAAAGCTTCTTGACTGATTTTTAGAGATCCTAAGTCCCCAGTGGAGTCGCCATTTATGTTAACACCCAGGTTGTTCTCTTTGACTCCTAAGAGAATACGGCCGGGGTAAACACTAACCAATCTTTGGGCTACAGCTTCTAGCCCAGCTGTAGTCAGAGAGGGCTCTCTCTATCAATTTTGTCACTGCTTTTAGTGAAGGTTTTAGGCTAGTTATGAAGTAAATTTTTGGTTGTTTTTGTGTTTGGTTGGGAGGATGCTTCTGATAGCTTTTAATGTCTGACTTTAGGTGCAACTAATCCATTGGGCAATGGGGTCTTGAATTACTGTTCCCTTGAGGTTTTGACTGAAGTGTGGGATAAATACAGGGTCTGTATGTATTCTGTGAAACAAACTATAAAGATTGAGAGGCGAAAATGGAAACAACTTTAGCAAAAAGCCATGAAGAATTCTTTACTTAGGTTGAGTGGTGTGAAAGAGGTCTGTTATCTGGGAGCAATTTTCTTGAATTCCTGAAATAACATTCTTTAGTGATGATACAGTATTAAAGGTAGCACTGAAGAATTACTCTTTAAATACCATAACTGGAGAAAACATATACAAACAGCTAGGATTGAACTCAAGGTAATCAAAGATTAAATCCTGGGTTATTCTTTTTCCTGGCTATTCAGAGAATTGAATATATGCGGGAAACATGAGAGATACAAGAAAGTATGGCAAACATAATCGTAATAGAAAGGAGTAAGGAAACTTATTGAGCCATGGAATACACGGGAATCCTGTATTTTTAAGCCACACACCATCAAGTCATCATGAGAGACAATATCTGAAGAAATCCCATTGTTCTTTGTATTAGCTGCCCGAATCTTTACAGTATAAGAGCAACAGAAGAGAAAACGAGAGCTTCTTTACATCCAGAGTCCAACCCCTCTAAACAAACGCGAGGGGGAATATATAGAGGTTTCATACAAAAATATCTCAGGTATTGAGTCATCTGAGAAGAAAATATCTCTTACACTTATACAAAGAGAGTAGATGAGAAGTAATTGCAAATATAAATGACTCTAAAAAGCCTTTAACTCCTGTCAGGATAGATTTTTGACCTTTGGGCACTGCGGAGTCGGCTGTGCGGCTTTATCATAAATGTAGAATGAAGTGCTCTGCCACTCTGATTTTTTGTATCTTCTTGGCCCTGCCACCTGTGCTTGCTGATGCTGCTGCTGATGTCGAGTACCTGTGCTGAGTTGGTTCAGCGTCTTCATATTTGCTGTTATGGCTTTTGCCCTCCTTTATATGTAATATAAACTTTTTACCAAAAGATTTACTCTTCTCAACTTTGATTTAAAAGTAACTTTATCAAATCTTTCCATGTATCTGGAGGGGGAAGCTGATGCCTCAAAATTGACCCTAAGGTCTCATCAGCCTCTGTGTACTTGTAGAAATGAGGGGGCTCATCAACCAGATGTGATACTTCATTTCTAATAAAAAACAAATTATCTAATTTTTCAAAAAGAATTTGCCCTGTTACTGGGCCTCCTGAAGATGTTCCTGGTGTCTCAGCAATCTGAATTGCTGCAAAAGTGCTTACCCTCTTGATATATTTTTTGTGAGTAATTTCCCTGATTCTAGCAAGTTGGGGAGCCCTCTGTCCTGCAGGGCTGAGAACCTGTTCTGAAACTTGTTTATATCCGCTTGCATATCCTGGATTCTCCTATCCAGGGTTTGGATTAAATTTTTCATTGTTGTGGCTCTTTTGATCAGGGAAATGGTTTCAATCCTATTACCAATTCCCATTTTTACCAGCTGGGAACTTGTCCTATAGTTGAGGACCTCAATCATCCTGGGGGCAAGGTCTGCCATGTTTCCTAGGGAGTTTCTTGCTCTTTGCAGTTCTTTTCTTGCCCTGCCAATGAGTCCCACTTGCTCATATATGGCATCAATGTACTCCCATTGGTTGGTTATTGATTGCCCAATAGCAGTCCAAATCACCTATTTAAGCTCTGCTGTAACCTTCTCAAAATTTAGCTCTTTTTCTAGCTGTGCAATTGTCTTCTTCAGAGCTTTTACTTCTCTCTCCCTCTCAGCCACATTTTGCTTAGACTTATCATATTTCTCATTTATCTTTGCTAAGCTTTCCTTGGCTTGATTGAGTTCTGACATTTGAGATTCTAGCACCTGAATTTCCTGCCTTAGCTTTAGCATGTCCAGGCTCTCAGCTTGTTCTATTGTTGCTGCTGTAGTGGCTGGTGCTGTAGTGGCTGGTGTTATTTCTGGTGCCTGTTGCTTTGGAGGGATGGTTTCTTGAGGGGTTTCCTCAAGGTCTATTGTTTCTGTGGGCGGTTTGGAAGATTGCCCTGCTTCTCTCCTTTGTAGTGCTGCTTCTAGTGTTGTCTTTGTGTCCTGCAGCTTTTGCTGTGTGTCCATCAGCTCTTGATATAAAGTCATTAATAGTGCAGTGGCATCCTTTTCTTGCCTCTGCTGGGCAACTTCATCTGTTTGTGGATGTAGAGTTGGGGGGATCTTCATTTTCTTCTTAATTGCAGCTATATCTGCATCCCTTAGTTTAAGGACCTACTGTATTGCCTTAACGTCATTGGGATCATGCCCAAACTCTATAATTATTTCCTCCAATGCCTTGATTCTGTTGTCTTTAGCTTGAGAGGATGCCCTCTCCAACTCAAGCTGTGCTGCAGTGTTATTTAAGCTATTTTGCAGCCTGTAATTTTTCAAGGTCTTATCTGCCAGAGTGGCATAGACCATCTCACCCGTCTGCTTGTGGAGCTCGATCTGGTCCATGGGGTGGATGTCCTTTGCAAGGACTTCTAAGTTTGTCCTTATATAATCTGCAGCTGTTTGAGGTTGCTGCACTGTAGGAGCAAAATGGCTCATAGTCATTTTTCCTTCTTGTACATCAAAGGCAGCCATTAGCCTTTGTTGGTTTGGAGGAGCCATATTCAACAAATGATTATAGAGCTTAATCTTTATTGGCTCACTCCTCCTTTTGGCGTCTTTGAACTGTTCCTTTATGCCTGCAGCTATATTCTGCTATTGTCTTGAGGAGCTGACCTCCCCAAGTGCTGCTTTATCCTGTTCTTGATGCAAGGAGCTGGCAGAGGTCTCTAGGCTTTGCATTTCTTCCTCTGAGAAAGGGTTGAGTCTCTGCCTCTTATCTGGTCCTTCTGTGAGGGGGGTCTCCCTCTCTCTTTTTCTGCTGGTGTCCTCCCTCTGAGGGGTTTGGAGGACAGAAGAATCCACCCTAGAATCTTGTCTAGGAGGCGCCATATTGGTTGCTCTTTCTTGAGTGGCTGCCTGGCCTTCTGCTCTTTGTTTTTCTTGATCCTGATGATCAGTTTGTTGCTGTTGTTGTTGGGGTTGTTGCTGGTCCTGTTGGCTCTGCTGGTCCTGTTGGCCCTCTACTTCTTCCATTTCTTTGTATTTTCCTTTGTCCTGTCCCTGATCTGAAGTTTGTGCTGCCTCTTGTTGTGTTGCAGATGAGGAGGCTGGCGCTGTTGTGTGAGAACTTGGTAGAGCAGGAACCTGAGAAGGACATTCGAAGTCAGCCATTTTTAACAAATGTCTTCTAGCCCTCTCTACTAGCTCTTCCTGAGATACAGGCTCTATTAAGGTGTTTTTCTTCCACTTTGGCTGGTTGGCATGTCTTGATATATGGAGCTTGCTCTCATGCTCATAGCTAGAGAGTTTATATCTCAATCTTCTCGAAGATATAAAGCCACTAGGGTCATAGGGCTTCCAGGGGAAACTGAGTGTTAGGCCAAGGCCTTCCAACATCCTATCTGCCTGCTTCCATCCTTCTCTTTTGTTTAAAACCAAATGACCAAGCTGGTTTTTAACTTTGAGTTGTGCCTTCTTGCCTTTCCCCACAAAATGGATCTGATCGGCATTGTCGAATTGTCTGAAATACTCCAGGGCAAAGAGCCTCATGGGCACAAATCTGGGTAGCCTGAATGGGCGCAGCTCACACCCATATATCCTAATCACAGTGTGATGTTGGTAAAAATACCAGTCTCCTATGCTGTAGGCAGTGGACAACTGTAGAATTCTCTGCATTTCATCAGAGAGTCTTGGAGGAGGTTCTGTCATAAGCAGAGATAGGGCCGGATGAATGAACAAATCTATGAACTCACAATATGTATATGGTGAGTAAAAACGGACATGGAAGACTGAGCTCCAATATACAACTGATCTTATGTTTCCTGCTGCATCAGTTCTCTTGATTTCAAAAGAGAATTTTTCATGTTGGTGATACAAAATAAGATGATAAATATATGAGGTGTATCTTAACACCCTCTCTCTGGATAAGTGCAAGAATTGCTCATGTATTTTGTCAGAGATGTATGTGGCATAGTCATAGCAGATAGGGGCCTTACCAGTGGTAAACATTGTCATCATGACTAGCACAGTTTCCTCTATAAACTCCATTGATTTATACCCCAGTACTGAGCTTACCATATGGGCCAGGTCTAGTCCAAGTTGATTTAGGTATCCATTAAAGATGGGAGGATGCAGCACTGTGTCCGACTTGCTAATAAACAGTTGATTTAATTTCAGGATCTCTGCCTCTGTGAGTATCTTGGTCCCTTGGTTGATTAAGTCCAGCAGGGATAAAGGAACCAGTTTCTTGTGAGTTTTGAATTGAACCATATCCCTGATGGCCTGAGGGGTGGTATAGAATACAACTTCGCCCTGGGGATTCATTACAGCCCTCTGTATTGGATCATAACAACTGGCACATAAGTAGATGAGGTCACGGAATTGTGTGACTTGGGGCATTTTAAAAGTTGGGAGGGAAGACTCCCAAATGCCTAGGATGTCTGTTCCATCTCTGTGCCTAGCCCTGAACTCATTTAGCAGGTGAATATGAAATGTGCATCCGGATCGGCAGTCTTCCGAGATCTGGTAATCCAGGTCTGCCAAATCCTGCCATTCTAGCTCTCTCTGAGGAGCATTTAGAGGAGTGACATTGAGGACTGCAGGGGTATCCATGTTTGATCCAAGTAATTCTTGAAATGCCGGGTCTGCTACTTGAAACAGTGAAATTGAGGGGGACTGAAATTAATAGGGTTGGTGCACAATCAAGGATAACAATGCTGGGCTTTTAGGGAAGGCCTTTCTGTAGTGGGACAGACCTCCCTTGACAGTTTGGGAGTAATGCAGGAAGTCCACGATTGCGTGAACAGGGCAGGGTTTTTAGCAGAAATTGCAGTCTAAATGAGGTCTCCGCCGCTGTGTTTCAACTCTAAACGGTCGAATAAGGGTAGGATACAGTTGGTTTCTTGGTGGAATTTCAATCTTATGGCTTTTTGTGGTGGATTTTACAAGAAATTTAAGAAAAAACCAATTCGAAGGAGGACGAAGACTCAAGTACCTGTTAAACAATGGCTTGGACTGAAGAAATAGCTGGGTTAGCACGCTGGATTCTTTGAAAATGGTCGCGGGCTGGCTGGTAGAACGGTCGTCGTGAATTGCATGCAGACAGCGGAGCAGTGTTTTTCTGAGAAAAATGACAAAATTGCGAAAAAAACGGCGAAAATATGGCTTTTTCCTTTATTGGCGCACTTTTTGGATGACATCAGCATGACGTCAGCATGGGGGACCAGGTTGGATGACGTCAGTAGGACGTCATCGGGTGACGTGGCGGTCAACGACTGGTCCACGGGGGCGATGAGGTGGCGGCCACGTGGGCGAATGAGGGACAAGGTGGGCAGACGTGGTGGTGACGTGCGCGACAGCAGGACGGGGACGTGGATGGGATAGGTGTCACCATATCGGGACCCTTCCTGCACGGCGAAGAAACAGTCAGACGGGCTCCGATGGAACTTGGGCGCGCCATCTGTCCCCACGTGACGTAAGCGTCTGACAGATATCGGAAGGTATCTGTCAGACGTGTAGGGTCCTCCGATATTGATGAGAGCCGTCGATCTGGAGGCGCGCGATCCAACGGCTGTCGGGTGATCAACTTGCACGGGCTCTTAATACCTGCCTTTATTAACTTTCGGACGTCGGGATTTCCCGAAAACACTGCGTGCCGTAGATCTGGGACAGGTGCCATCTGACGGTCATCGGACGGGTGATCTGCAAGGGAGATAGCGGCCAGCGGGCGGGTTTTAAAAAACAATATTTTTCGGCAATTCGCGACCGGCGGGCCCCTCCATGTGCCAAATAATTTTCGAGGGTTTTTTATGATTTTCTTTACAAAAGTAATTTAGTCCACCAACCTTAGGAAAACATGAAATTTGCAGGTTTTATGCAAAGTTTGGGTATAAATCTTTATGAAGGCAGAAACTATAGGGAAAGAGGTCCAATGGATTTTATACAACGTGAAAGGGTAAACTGGCTCCCGACCTTAGGATAAGGCGGGAGAAGGACATTTCCATAGTTTTTCCTCCCTTGGGTGGTTTTTTAGGGGACTCAAAGGTTTTCTTCAAGGGTTTTTAAGGTCAAAATGGAACTTTTGGGTAGGGAAACCGGTTGAGATGGAGCAGAAGGTGGAACATGGGTTCTTGACCTTAACCAGGTGTTAATTCAATTCCCAGGGAGTGAACATTATGGCTATAGTGCCAAGGAGGGGATATTTATACATTGTGGGGTTTATACACCATGGTGTTTATAATAATAGGGATAGAGGAGTGTAGGGAGCTAAAATAGTAGAGTTAGTTGTTAATATGGGGGGAACATATGGATTAGGACCAGTATATCCAAGTTTTCTTTGAAAATAACTTGGAATCAAGAGTAGATCAAAATGAAAAGATTTTTGCACAAGAAATGTGGCTTTTAAGGCCATAAGAATATGACAAAGGTATAAACTTTTGTGCTCTGTACAGCTTGGGAAAGGGTGTTAGTAATGAGTGATATACAAATGAAAACAAGGGAGTTAGTCATGCTCCAGGGTGTTGCTTTTCCTGTAGATGTTTCAGCAACTTTGGTCTTGAAAGAGACACCACTTCTGCAACCCCATCTACCTACCCAACTAGTTCTCCTAACATTTTTTGTTCCTTCTTGGAGGGTGCACTTGGACTTGCAAACCCTTTGAATGCCTTTTTCTTTTCATTGGCTTTTTGCTTTCATTTTCCTATCTAATACAACCCTTATTCCTTCCAAGGTCCCAGATTAAGCAGTTGGGAACCTTAGCTTTCTCTACCTAGCTACTGATCTGCCAAGATTAAACAGTTTGGACAGATTTCATTCTCTATTCTACAACATAAATTGAAAACATGGCATGATCCAGATTAGGCTGTTGGGTCATCCATAAACTTTTGTGAAAATGCAAGCCTATATACACCTTCTTTTCTTTGTAAATATGAAACCTTTGTGACAGCAAAATGGAGCATATTTGGCACTTATATTTGCCAATCATGAAATATGAAACCTATTGGTATAGGTATCCAACACAAGTATTGAATATCCGATGAAGACTGAGATCTATTATGTAGGTTATTAGGTTATGGTGAATTGTTGGCTTTGAACCAAGGAGGAACCTTAGCAGTTGATGGAGGATAAGATCTAAAGATCTTAAGGCTTAAAGTGAACTATCATTATGTGTTTTTGCTCATGAATACTCTAGATCTGAATACTGACTCATTTATTATTTTGTAAATGATACGATCTGGGCATAACTGAAGTTTGGTATAGTTGCAAAATAATAAATTAATATTTCCATATGTATATGCTTGTTGGCTTTGAGGAAAGTGTGTATACATGCAAGTTCGGCACAAGAAAATAGTGTATACCTTACAATCCTTGTTTTAGTTTTTGTTGTTTGTTGTTGCAGTGTTCTGGGTTCTGGCTTGGGTTCTAGTTACTATACTCTGGTGACAACATTTTGATAGATCAGATTGATGGGTGGTCAAAGTAATTGATTGACTTGGTTGTGGTTGGTTTAATAGGAGATTGGTTGATGCAGATATATTTGATGATTGAATGATGTTGTTGATGGATCCAGTCTGAAAATTTATGAAACGTGGTCCCTAGAAGAAAAGAGAAGGTTGTAGCCTTATGTAGGCCTGCACCTACGTACTAGTAAACATATCAACTAGTACAAGAGCTAGCGGGTTGTAGCTCCCTTCCAATAGAAGCTAGAGAATGGAGAAGGTTGTAGCCTTTTGCAGGTAGAAGCCTGCGTACTGGTATAAGACTGCACCAGTAAAAAAATTGTAAATAGAATTCTCTTATTATTAAAAGAAGACAGAGATTATTGCAGCAGGTGGTTTTCACTAACATTGGGTTTCCACCTTATATCTTGGTGTTCATGGGTGTTTCTTATGTGTGATGATCTATTCTATTTTTACTGCACCTAGTTACTATTTATATGGTTCTGATGCACTGATTAAAGATCAATATATGAATAATTAACTAAATCATAAGTTTGTTGGATATATGCTAGTTTCTCTAAACACACTTGCGTGTACACGCGAGTTCCCTTAACTGAAGTAGCGTATATGAATCTGATTATGGAAATGAAAAATTATTAGTTTGATAATACTGATTCACCACCCCCCCCCCCCCCCCCAGTATTATTTCCAAAAGGGAATAGTGTAGTTGTTACAAACTAAGGTGTAGGGACAAGAAAACTAGGGTTTGGGGCAGTATTTCATCATTTGAGGATTAAAACTAAGAAATTCATAAAAACCATAGGAGTGGAAGCATCTAAACCATTCTTGACATAAGAGGCAAAAGGAAGGCACAATAATGATTTAACTTACTTGTTTTGAAGCCTGGAGGATGACATGATGGAAGAGAAACCTTAAAAAATGAATTTCAGTGATCAAAACATGATTTTGGAGGACTCTGGCCCGTGCACAGTGTAGTTCCCCTGTGCGCAGTGCCCGTGCATAGCGCAATTCATTGGTGTGAAGCGTTCTTGTCCAGAAGCGCAGCAACAGTTTTCTATGTGCAATGACTAAGGGAAAAGTTGATTTCTTGAAAAAATATTGTCCTAATCTGTTTGGAAATGATGGATGACAGATGAGAGCTCGCTTGACAATGTGATGAATGAGGAAATGAGAGAAAAATGATCTTTTGTAGCTTTGGGAAGTGACTTTCTTTGTTTATAGTGGGGTAGCCCACCATATACCTTTCTTTTTGTTGATTTGAAAATCATGTACTTGTGACCCTTTTGAAATCAGCTTTGGTATTATTCAAAATTATTACAAAATATTCTTTGAAATGAAACCTTTTTGAACCATTTTGTAACACTTTTCCTTTACATTCCATTTATGAATGAAATGAGAATTTTAATGATTGAAGCCCTAGTGACCTAATGGATGATAGTGAGATGGATGAAAACCATTATAATGAGACTAAGATGACCATAAAACTTTTCAGTGGTGGTACATCTAATTTCATAATGACAGTGACCAAAACATGGCAATTTGTAAAGGAGTAATTGACAACCTAGACATACTAACCAGTGACCAAAGTTTTTGAATGGAAGACCTAGTGAAATGACAAAAACTTGACCTTAAACCCTAATGGACATTCTGAAAGAGAACATTTGATCACTGGTGGAAATAAAAACTGACTGACACTAACATAATCAATAGGAAGAATATATCTCTCATTTGTTTTTATCCTGCTCTTACACCTCTCAAGTTTGGGCTTCTTCCTTGGGTCCCTTGTTTATTCATATAAATATGCCTACTAATCTATCTATCTTCATCAATAGTTGGCACAAATATTATTTAGGTTCTTTAGCTAGTAAGCCATGCTTGAAATTGATATGGATCTCTCTCCTAAAATATATCTATTGGAAGATCTGGTTAACCAAAAATAGCACTATCTTTAAGAATATCTCTATCACTCCCATATTAACTGATATGAGAGTCCTCTCCTTATGCGTGGAGTTTAATAGAAAAAAACTAAAGGATCATTATTATACTTTGGACCGTCAAGAGAGCTAATGGATGGATTTTCTTGTTGATATCATGGGTAATCTCCCCACTAGAACCCCAATGCATTCCGTAGCTAGAGAAAATTGGACGCTTTGTCTTTTAGATGTTGAATTTAAAGATTGGAAAATGTTGCAAAGGAAATGGATCCTTTTCTTTGATGGTGCCTCAAAAGAGAATCCAAGGGTGACAAGAGGGGGAGGGATTATTCTAGATCCCAATGGAATACAAGAAATCAAGTATGCTTAGGGACTTGAGAAAAAAACGAACAATATTGTAGAAATGTATGAGATTTATCTTGGTCTATAGTTGGTCAAATATTGGGAAGTCTCTTCTATATTTATCATTGGGGACTTGCTCATCACTATTTAACACCTTATTAGGGGGGTCTCTCCTAAATAATAACCATTTATCCCTTCTCCTCACCAAAATTAACCACGTCCTAAAATATTTCTCACAAAAGGCTTATCTTCACATCTTATGGAGCCAAAACAACAAAGTAGACTATCAAGTTTATTGAGCTTGTCAACTTGAAGCAGGACGATGTGAAGGTAATGGATGGTTGGGGTTGAAAGTTATCCCACGATAGTATCTAATGTTGTTATGAGACCTTCCCTTCTTATTTGGATTGTTGAAATAAAGCAATATGATGATTATGCTATGAAAAAAGGTCACTACCCCCCTTCATCATTCTTGATGCCTCCCTCCTTCATAAGTAAATGTGGGTTTCACATCTAGGGTTGGGATTTCATTATTAAATTTGAGGTGGTATACTATTGGGAAGAAGGCCATGTGTCTATTTACTTAACTCATGCGATGAGGTCGAATTCCAGACTATCCTACATCTCCTTCTCTGCCTTCATGCATTTATTGATGGATAACATATTGTGAAAAATTATGCATCACATGGCTGGTTTGATTTCTAAAGCATGGAACTACATAGGGCTTTGAGTTGAATTCATGGTGGGTAAAATCAAGTTAATAAGGAAAAATTTGGTTTGAAAAGGTGTTATAGTGCGTCGAGGAGGTCTATATACAAGTCGATGATTTAAGTGCTTCCATATTTATATCAAGGCCTAGAGCTCCTTCAAGTTAAGGATCTTTTTTCTCACTGGTGGCGAGTTTGTTTAGTTCACCTATAAATGATCTCTCAAGAAAGTAACCGTATGGATTTCTGACAATTCTGACTACAATTTGATTAATTCCCATTTGATCACATCAATAGCTTCACGTATTATTTGGTTTGACATTCTGGAAGTGGTAATTGAAGGTATTGTAGTTTCCAATTTCTTTCTTCCATCTTTCACGCTCATCAAAATATTTCCATGGGCCGAAGGCAATTATATGCAGGGAAAATCCCAATTGGTACAGTCCCTCTCTCCTATAAAATTGCATGCTCTCATGTGGTTCTTATTTAATTGTACCTTCAACTTTGAATTGAATTATCCCCTTAATTGTGCTCAATAGTCTTTCATTCCTTATGGGTCTTTGTTCTAGAGTCGTGCTCTTTTAGTCCCCTTAGTGTGAAATGCCTCTTATTCCCACTCAGTGCCTCTCACTCCAGTCATGGTTGACCCTTTGTTGGTGATACCTTGTCGCTCTCATTTCCTACATCTCATGCAAAACAAAAGCAATCCCTCCTCTAGCTCTAGTCACTCCAGCCAATGTAACTTATGCCCTCATTCCCCTATTGGTAGTCACTATGAGATAAATGATCTCAAACAACATATTTTTCATCAGTATGCCAAAATCCTATTCTTGACTGAAGAAATGGAAAAGATCCTGACCAAAGTGAACCAAACTTAACACAAACTTGAATGTATTTGGTACCGATTTGCAAACATGCAGTGTCAAAGAAATGCAGGCGAGAATCAAATCACAACCAGAAATGCTCCAACCAAACCTTTGAATAATATGTCTATCGACCCTCCCACTAGATCCATGTTTGCATTCTATAAATATATCTTTATATGTGGCCAATTTTGTCGAGCTTGTTGTACCTTGGGAGATAATTCTTGGCTGAGTAGAAATTAATGCCCAAGACATTCACTAAAGATTGCGGATTGATTATTTGTTTGTCTCATCATTTTTCAAACCCTAGAATATTAAATTTTAAACCATTTAACCTTCAATAAATAGAACATAACTTTAAATGGCCTTTAATTGTTGGATACAAATGAATAGAAATATGTGAGAAGTGTTGGTGAAAGTTTCAGAATAAAAGGTTGTTTGCACATAATCTTTTACCATAAACTTAGAGGAAATTGTGTTTGATGAGAAATAGAAAATTTGAAAGAAGAGCATTTTTTAAGGATTTTTTAACCTCAAAATTTATAGAAACTTATAACCATTAACTGTAAATAAAGAACGTGTTGCTTCAATTCTTTCAATGAAGAAATACATATATAATATGACACAAGGAAAACAATTCATACCCAACAATTTATGGAATCATATTAAAGCTTTGTTCATCATTCAATTGAAGATAAAAGTACAAAAGTCATATTCTCTGAGGTATGCAAAAATTTGGAACCCTTTTTCATCTTACTGAAGTACATTTATACAAACTTTCAAGAGACAGTTATCAGAACTGTCAACTTCCTAAATACCCAATTGTTCGAACATTACATTGAAACATAAAAAATTACATGATTTGAAAAATATAATAAATTTAAAAAAAAAAAAAATACATTTCATCCTAAATCAATTTGAGATTGCTGAGCAGTAGAGGGTTCTGCTTCTGTAGCAATAGCTTGTGGCGACATCCATTCCTTGCTATTCCTCCAAATTTATGTACTTGTACTTGGGGAATTTATAAATTTAACATGTGTTATCCTAAAATATTTGATTATGTTGTATGTAGGCTTCTCAATAAAAAGGGTTTTCATCATCCAAAGAAGTTGAAAATCTTTATGAAGATAATTGACAATTGTAGCTCCCTTTAATACTACAATCTTTTCATGTGTAGAATTAATCTTACTTTTTGCTTCCACCAATATTGTTTCACAAAGTTCCCACGATAACAAATTGTCTTGTTGATTCCAATGGGATGGTAAACTAGCTCTTTTTCTTTTATCAAAAATGATATTGAACTTCATCATTACTTCCTTAATTTCCATCAATTTCTTCTCTACTACTTTTCTGTTGGCATTTTTCAACATCATTTTGTTTATTTCTATCACATGTTTAATCTTGTCTTCTATTCCAAACTCCTTCATTTCCTGTGCAAAATTTGAGTTTAAGAAGTCAATCAATTTCTTAGCAAACTGGGCTCTATTATGTAGCTTATTTTTATTAATGAGGATGACTTCTTCTAAATCTCTAACAAAAATCTTCTCCTCTTCAATTATAACCAAGAATTCCCAAACATTCTTTATTGCATTAATTATGTCATTCCAAAAGATTTCTCTTGCTTGTACCAGAGACATGTTTCCTTTCACTTTCTCCTTCAATTTTTTAGTTTCTTAACGAGAAACCTCGAAATCCCTTCTATATTTTTCTGCAGTCTCCTTGGTCATAAACAACTAATGCTCAGTTTCCTTGATAATTTTCACAGTATTGTCCAGCTCTGTTTTCTTCTTCTTCCACTCATCTTCAGCAATGTGCAATTTAGTCCTAGCTTGAGTCAGTTTCTCAATAGGATCATTTGAATTTGCTACCACTACAATCATGCATACATGTGAATCAATCTTTTGTTGTAAAGAAAGATTAATTTCTTTCAACTTCATTAGTTCTTCATCCCTTTGTAGAATATCTTGGACCAGTAACTCTTTCTATTTTTCAACCTGTGTACCTTTGAGGCCATGGGATGGTCTGTAGAGGGAAATTTTGACTTCTTCTTCAGTACCTAAATTTCTACCTCAGCACTCTGTAGTAACTTCTAAACTATAGACCTATCTTCTTCAGCTCCTCATTTTGGGTATTAATAGCTTTGGAATTTGCTTTCTCCAACTTCAACTGGTTTATCACTTTCTCTAACATATTTTCAGATTTAGAAGCAACTAAAGAAGATTTGTATAAATCATGGAAGATTAATTGACCAGTCTACATATGTAAATTAATCTTACTAGGTAATGAAATCCTCTTTGCATCTACTATTAAATTAACAGTCTTGAACCCTATTGCAGATGTCACTAACAATGCTAATGGATGAGAGAGAGAAAATTTCAACTAACTTTTCTCTAGATCTTGTTGTAGCGGCTACAACTACCCTCCAAAATTTTGCCTCAACTTCATTTTGGAGCCTCCCTTTCAACCTTCACAGCAGCATATCTTGCTTCGTCAAGTACACAAGCTTCAGCGTTTTTCTTGCACAAAGGTAGCCTGTCAATCACAACAAGATGCATTCCCCTCATAGGATGATCACCCAAACTTGGTCTAGCTGCAGGCTGAGCAGCTCCCCCAAGAAATTGTGCAATTCTAGAGGGAAACCAACCTTCCCTACAGAAATTGCACAATCCTGACTGGCAACCTGCTGGGCTCCAAAAATCCACAATTCTGGAAATCAACACTCACAGTGCAAATTGCAAAATTTTCCCCAGCAAGGCTGCTCAGCCTATAATTTGCACAAATCTAGGCAGCTGTCAGCTTCTCTGCTCATAAATTGCACAAATCCCCTGGGCAACCAGCCTAGCTCCTAGCCAGAAATGCACATTTTCTCCCAGCATTCGAGCAGTATCTTACATGTGCAGGTGAGTTGACTAGTTCCCTCCAGGACCAAGAAAAACCGACTTGCATGGATGGGTTGCTTCTCCCAAAGCAACATGAAAAGGCATACCTTGTTTCAAAGGTCTATTTTTAGTAGTTGGAGGTTACATGCAAGGATTATTTCATAAACCTCTCTTCAAGTGTCACTTTTCCTAGATTTGTGGCATGTGCGTCACAACCTCGATGTTATCAAAACTCATCAACCAGACACTGCAGAGCTCATTCCTCACATCAACCTTGCATCTCTGACATCCCACATCACATATGGGAGTTGTCAGCACAATTAGCTAAGCTGTTTTGTGGTAAGCCCACTTTTAATGACTTGTGTTGCATTTCTGGAGCTACTTCGTATGAATGTTGTCTTCTTGATTTCAGTGAGCGCTTGCTATCGTTTTGATACATTCTAGCTTGTACCAACACCATTTCAGTTTTTGTTAACATCTCACTGATGTCGCATGCATGAAACTGTTTTGCACGGAGAGTCATTGATTCAGCAACTCACCTCACCCGCATGCATATTGTTTCATTTTCTGAATCTTTCATTCACCATTTACATGCACAATCATTCACTCATTCTTACACTTAGTATCGCCATGCATTTGTATTCACATTCATTTTCAATTGCCCGACAGTGAGTCTAGCCAACCTTGGCCCGGACTCTACCTTCACTGAAACAACATTGCACAATCTGGGAAGGAAGGCTCTGTCTTCCTCTCCAAAAATGTGCATTTATGCCCAGCCACTCTCCTCCATGACTGTTTTGCGCATTTATGAGGGACAGTGACTGTTGGCCTAGAAAATTGTGCAATGCAATTACTAAGTCTGCATCCATTTCCAGATGAGATTGTGCATTGCATAATTCTACCAGTCTCCCTACCTCTCGACCGAAATTGCACGACCTTCATGATCAGTCACACAGGTATGTTGGAAATCAGTTCTCAAGTTCAATTTGGTTTTCAACTAACAAATTACTTGCCATGAGTGTTGCCATGTCTCAAGGTATCACAGGTGTTCATCTGCCTCTTAGCAACACAAGTACAATGGTTTCTAGGAGAGAAGAGTCGAAGACACCATTCAGACCACACTTGGGGATGCAATCAATCAAGTGTCTATGATTTTGCCTACTCACGAAGACATCAAGTTGTTCATAGGCAAGGACATCAACATATGACAACAGGAGCATCATGAATGGAAACTAAAGGTAGCATACTAGATGTAGTGAACACGAGAGGAAGGTTGTTGACAACACAGATGCGGAACAAAGTTGCAAGCTCAAGCAGATCCATTGGTGATGAAAGAAAATTTGGAGACTCAGGCTATGAGGTGATGGTGCGACATGAAGATCACACAAAGAAAGAGAATGGAACAAAGAAGGAGTTACATGTGTTGAAGCAACAAATCAAGGGAGAACATGAAGTTGTACAAACAAGCAAATGAGTGCAGCAGGAACAGGAACAACAGAAACTGTTCCCGTAGAAGTTAAGGATCCATCCCAATAGTTGGCACGGAGCATACATGGTGAGCAGTGTTGTTGGTCACATGCAAGGGATTCAGAAGTATGCATTTCATTTTTTGCATGCATGCAATCCAACCCATTCAGCACACTCACCATGGAGAAAACAATAAGCAAGTCCAACTGGATCTAAACATGTACTTCGGAAATTTGATGCGCATGACCATTAACACACAATTGAAGATCAGCACGAACACTATGCATCAGTGTGTTTCCGGTTTAGCCACACCCAAGAATACCATGCACATGTTAGTGGACAAGTTGGACAAAGTAGCCATACCAATGCAACGGAGGCAACAATTTGTTTTGGCAAGATGTCACCATGGGGTGCATGCACACCATCACGGAAAACCAAGCTTGGCATTAGCTCACCACCTTCACCATCAAAAGCATGTCAAAGAGTTGGTCTCACCTCAATGGGCCGAGTGTCAATGATTTATTTCTTGGCTTACTCCAGCCATGTTGTCTCACATGAGTACATTTGCGTTGTAATGTATGTCTTGTCAAGTGTAAGTCAAGTGTTGATAGTTGGATGTAATAGTCATAGAGTAGATGAAGAGTTGTGAGGGTAGTTGAACTGTCACAAAGGGGAATATCAAGGGTCACCCCACCCTTTGTTATAAATAGTCCCTCATAACTCATTGTATAGGCTTTTGGTTAGCCAAGCTTTCAATAAGGCTATATTGGAGAGAGCTTGGACAGTATTGTAACGTGCCTTGGCTTCTCCACTGCATGAAGTTAGTACATATCTTTGGAGGAGCAGGCGTATGTGGTTGTAATGTTCCACTATTGGAGCTAGTGGTTGGACATGGATGTATTATATGACTGGAACTTACACTTCTTTATATAATTATAAGAGCCATTACATTTCATGCATATGTTGTATTATATTCCAGGTATCTTGTTTACTCTAAATGGCATATGTATTTTCTTTCTTATGCATGCATGTATGGACTATTCTATATGAGTATGTATGAATATTTCTTAAATGTGTTGTTGGTTTAAGCATCACCTTGGATTGCCAGCAAGCTTTCTTTCCACCTTATGATGAATCTTCACTTGTGTGCTCCCTTCCCATCCGAGTACTATTACAGGTTTCCAAGGGGTGCACTCATCTCAACCCCCATGTGTTAGAACCTCTCATGCACCTTCTTTGACTCACTGCAACTGTCACACCCTTGATATGAACAAAGTCATCTTACTTTCCTCTATGTGAAATTGCAGTCAAGGCATTACCATACGACCCACTGTTGGGACTCCTACACCAAACGGTTTGAGGTCTAATTGGGACTTCTTACTAGGGAGATTTCCTTACATGTTGGTAGGTCCAGCACCGTCAACATTTTGGGGCTAGAAGGAGGGCTAGATGACAAGTTGAGTCTTCACATCTATTTTGAAACTCCACACATCTATTATGACTAACTACAGAGTTGCTCTTCTGAAGTGCATATCCTATGGAAATGACTTCATTATCTTGGAAAAGCTTTCGGATAACTTGTCTCATAAAACATTTGATGTTGGAGGCTACATAGCATTATTTAGGCATGTTGTCAGCATTGTAGGCTCATGCAAAAGACATGGATTCTTTGAAGAATACATGAGTTGTGCGATGTTCATCTACATGATTCTAGGGAACCCAATGTTCATTATCTTGCTCATCTGGTCACAGAGATAGATTATGCTTTCAATCACTTCGACTATAAATCACTCAACAAAGAAATTCTGGAATTACGGAAAGCACTTGATGAATTTGTTAAACAGTTTTACACACGCTTTTGTAATCTTACATACTGATTCCTTGAAGATAATATTGATTGGGAATTCCTCGATGGGAGACTTGAGTACCTTCTTCACATATATGAAAATCCACAATTCTTGAAATCACTCAAATCCCACTCATACTCTGGTGATGGAACTGCACAATCAAAAGCAGGCACAGTCATTTTCACAAGTGACTACCTGTATTCACCTCATCAGACAGTTCCACCACTGCAGAGTGATGTGGGAGATCATGCACATAACTCTGTTGAACTGTCAAATCCTCCCACCCCACCTACTCTTGATATCTGCATAGATTTTTCTTGCAAGCCTATTGGTTTTCATGTGGATTCATTCCCTCGACCTTCGTCCTCATGTTCTATTGATCCTCTGGATTGCACTGTATTGTGTTCTTCCATTCTAGACTCCTCACCTATTGTGAACAAGGATCAAGTTGTCAATATATTTTGTGTTATGCAGTCGACCTACGCCATCATTCATGATGAGTGTGTGCGGGAATCTAAAGGAGAACTCGCGGTGAAGGATGACTCCTTTTCAGTCGCGCCTCATCCGCTTCATCCTAGCATCCCTTGTGATTCTACCACTGTTGATTTCCCATATGAAAACTCATTTCCAGATGCTTCTACTTCCGATCATTCACAGGACACGTCGGATGTCAGTCTGTCATTACAGTGTGGAGAGGACACATCTTCCTCAGGAAATATGTCCAATTTGTCCTCTATCTTTATTGAAAACACAGAGGGTGAACATCTTTTCTTCCCATATAACCCTATGCATGATTCATCAAATCATGAGGATGCCGATGAACATCTCTAATTTTCTGATCTTGGTTGTTGTGATCTATTCACTTCCCCATCCTATCATGATGTTGATTCAATCATTGTTAATCTGTCCAAGGCATTGGTCTACAATGATCTATCTGTCAATTAAGTTGAAATCCCCCAGACTGTCGAGGCACTTCATCCTGAGATGATGGTTATGTCAAGCCCTCATTATCCTGAGGTTTGTTGCACCTATGGTTAGGAAATTGTTGGAACACTCAAGGCTCCTCATCACTCTCTACCTTGCATAGAAGATCAACCAAACTCCCAGATTTCACTTCCTCCGCTCGAACTACACGATCCCATTAGACATGTGTTGGAGGAATCTTACATAGAAAGCACACATGCACAACACAAGTTTTCTACATTTCTCACGTTTGCTTTCATGTCACAGTCAAGAGAATGCATACACTGAATATCTGCATGTAGTGCAGTGCAACATCATCGTTGTTCCACAGAATGCATGTCATGCACTTTCACTCATATTTGTTCTATGCTTACTTGTAAGCTCGAAGTGTGTTTGTCTTCACTGTTACATCTTTCTTGTTTATTGGTTCGCATAGTTGTCTTTTTTCGTGAACCATGCCTTCACCAAAATGGATCAACCAATGCACTGGTGCTGCATTGGAAGTATCACTTCACATGAGATGGCCCATGCACTGTTATCTTACGGGTAGGAGTAGTGTTTTCTTTTTAGTTGTTCACTTGCATGCTTGTTTTCTTACTTGCTTTGTTTGATTGTTTTTTTCCTTGCTTGTTTGCTTACTTTCTTTGCTTTTCCTTTTGCTTTTGCTCTTGCTTTTCTTTGTTGTTTGTTAGTTTGCTTGTTTCATTCGCAGGTTAGTTTCACTTGAAACCATGTATGACTCTTGAAGCAAGCTGGGTAAAGTACAAGAGGCCTTATGTTTCTATCACTACTTGGTTATATGTCATCCTACCTCTGTATGAATAACTTGATACTTTTAGTCCACGATACGTTGAAGGAAAATATGTATTGTTCGAAGTGAACCTTGGTGAAAACACAACGCTTGCGCACTTTTTCTGGGTTAATCCTTGTGAGCTCATTCAAGTAGAGAAAGGTGAGGGGGGAACCTTAACAAGCACGTCAGAGGTATAATAAAATACTTCTCTACAAGAAAAACCTCTTCTTCTATTAATAAGTTAGGATCCCTCTTTTGCCTCTGGAATGAATAAGTGTTATGCACAGTTACGAAGATGAAAAATGAAAAAATGGAAAAGTGAAAAAAGTTTGAAAAAACAAAAATCAATAAGGGGAAAGAAGAGAAAGGCTTCCTGTGTAGAGAGATGATGCAAGTAACTCTACTAGGGTACTAACCAGGCTCACTGGCAATGGATCCATGCTTGTGTTCCTATGTGACTCCGCCGAGGTAATGTCCAGGCTTGCTGGCAATGGAGCAACACTAGAGATGAAACTAAGACTCTGACGACGATACTGCTTGTGCACCAATAGACCCCTCAACCCCAATAAAAAAAAACTATGTTTCCTTGGCTTGAAATGTGTGTCAATCGACCAAGAGCTTGGTACATGCTACATCTTACAATCAAGCTAGTGTGGAAACCAAGAGGAGATGAGAACTGAACAATACTTCTGGAGGTGTTAGACTTACTTTTCATGAACAAGGCCCATTCGGACAGCTGGAGTTCTACCAGTGTGTCGCTAAGTGTTGTAGCGGCTACAACCACCCTCCAAATTTTGTATCAGCTTCATTTTGGAGCCTCCCTTCCAACCTTCACAGTAGCATGTCTTGCTTCGTCAATTACACAAGCTTCAGTTTTTTCTTGCACAAAGGTAACCTGTCGATCATAGCTAGATGCATTTCCCTCATCGGCTGATCACCCAGACTTGGTCTAGCTGTAGCCTGAGCAAATCCCCCAAGAAATTGCACAATTCTGGAGGGAAACCAGCCTTCCCTCCAAAAATTACGCAGTCTTAACTGGAAACCTGTTGGGCTCCATAATTGTGCAATTCTAGCAGTCAACACTACAGTGAAAATTATGCAATTGTCCCCAACGGGGCTACTCAACCCAGAATTTGCACAAATCTAGGTAGTAGTCAGCTACTCTGCCCATAAATTGTGCAAATCCCCTGGGCAACCAGCCCAGATCCCAGTCAGAAATGTCCATTTTCTCCCAGCAGTCGAGCGGTCTCTTGCATGTGTAGCTGAGTTGACCCTTTCACTCTGGAACTAAACAAAACTGACTTGCATGCATGGGTTGCTTCTCCCAAGGCAGCATGTAAAGGTATCCCTTGTTTCAAGGATCTATTTTTAGCAGTTGGAGGTTACATGCAAGGATCATTTCAGAAACCTCCCACCAAGTGCCGCTTTCCCTAGATTTGTGGCATGTGCATCACAACCTCAATGTTATCAAAACTCATCAACCAAATGCTGCAGAGCTCATTCCTCACATCAACCTTGCAGCTCTTACATCCCACATCACATCTAGGAGTTGTTGGCACACTCAACTCAGTTTTTTTGGGGTAAGCCCACTTTCAATGACTTGTGTTGCATTTCTGGTGCTTTTTGTCTTTTGCTTCATATGAATGGTGTATGCTTGATTTGAGTGAGCTCTTACTGTCTTTTTGATACATTCTAGCTTGTACTAGCATCATTTCAATTTTCTTCAACATCTCACTATTGTCACATGCATGAAACTATTTTGCATGAACGGTCATCGATTCGGCGACTCGCCTCACCCACATGCATGTTGTTCCATTTTTTGAATATGTCATTCACTGTTTGCATGCACAATCATTCACTCATGATTACATTCATTATTTCCATGCATCTGTATTCACATTCACTTTCATTTTCACATCGGTGAGTCTGGCCAACCTTGGCCCAGACTTTGCCTTCATTGAGATAGCATTGCGCAATCACGTGAAGGAAGGCTCTTTCTTCCTCTCCAAAAATGTGTGTTTATGCCCAACCGCTCTCCTCTAGGACTATTTTGCACATTTCTAAGGGACAGTGATTGTTGCCCCAGCAAATTGGGCAATACAGTCACTGAGCTTGTAGCCATTGCCAGCTGAGACTTCTCATTACGCAATTCCAATAGTCAGCATCCAGAATGGATTGTGCATTATGCAGTGCCAGCAGTTAATCAGCCTCCCAGCAGCCCAGATTATGCCTTGCACAGTCTTGACATTAAGTCTCCCAACCTCCTGGTTGAAATTGTGCAACCTTCATGATTAGTCACACAGGTATGTTGCAAATCAGTTCTCAAGTTCATTTTGGTTTTTAACTGACAGATTACTTGCCATGAGTGTTGCCATATCTCCAAGTATCACAGGTGTTCATCTACCTCTCACAAACACAAGTATAATCATTTCCAAGAGAGCAAAGTTGAAGACACCATTCAGACCACACTTGGGGATGCAGTCGATCAAGTGTTTATGAGTTTGCCTACTCATGAAGACATCAAGTTGTTCATAGGCAAGGGCATCAAGATATGGCAACAGCAACATCACAGCAAGCAGCATCATGAAGGGCAGCTGAAGGCAGCATACTAGATGCAGCGAACACGAGAGGAAGGTTATTGACAACACAGAGGTAGAACAAAGTTGCAAGCTCAAGCAGATCCATTGGTGATGAAAGCAACTTTGGATACTTAGGCTATGAGGTGACGGTGTGACATGAATATCACATGAAGATAGAGAATGGAACAAAGAAGGAGTTTCATGTGCTGAAGTAGCAACTCAAGAGAGAACATGAAGCTACACAGACAAGTGAATGAGTGCACTAGGAACAAGAATAGTAGGGGGCGCAACATACATTCACGGATGAAACTGTGCACGTGTAAGTTAAATATCCATCCCAGCAGCTGGGACGGAGCAGACATGGTGAGCAGTGTTGTTGGTTGCATGCAAGGGATTCAAAAGTATGCATGTCATTGTGCACACACATGTGATCCAACCCATTCAGCACACTAACCATGGCAAAAATAATAAGCAAGTCCAACTGGATCTAAACATGTACTTCGAATACTTGATGCGCATGACCACCAACACACACTTGAAGATCAACATGGACACTATGTATCATTGTGTTTTCGGTTCAACCGCACCCAAGAAGACTATGTGCATGTTAGTGGATGAGTTGGACGAAGAATCCATACCAATGCACGTGATGCAATGGAGGCAAGAGCTCGCTTCAGCAAGATGTCACCATGGGAAGCATGCACACCATCATGGACGACCAAGCTTGGCATCATCTCACCACCTTCACCATCACAAGCATGTCAAAGAGTTGGTCTCACCTCAATGGACTGAGTATCAGTGATGTATTGGCTGGCTTGCTCAAGCCATGTTGTCTCACATGAGTACATGTGCATTGTAATGTATGTCTTGTCAAGTGTGAGTCAAGTGTCAATAGTTGAATGTAACAGTCATAGAGTAGATGAAGAGTCATGAGGGTACTTGAACTATCACAAAGGGGAATGTCAAGGGTCACCCACACTTTGCTATAAATGGTCCCTCATAGCTCATTATATAGGCTTTTTGGTCAGCTAAGCTTCCGATAAGACTATCTTGGAGAGAGCTTGGATAATATTATAACGCACCTTGGCTTCTCCACTGCACAGACCTAGTACAACTCTTTGGAGGAGCAGGTGGATGTGGCTGTAACATTCCACTATTGGAGCTAGTGGTTGGACATGGATGTATTATATGACTAGAACTTACACTTATTTATATAATAAGAGCCAATATGTTTCATGCATATGTTGTATTATATTCCAGGTATCTTGTTTACTCTAAATGGCATATGTATTTTCTTTCTTACGCATGCATGTACGGACTATTCTGTATGAGTATGTACAAATCTTTCTTAAATGTGTTGTTGGTTTAAGCATCACTTTGGATTTCTAGCTAGCTTGCTTTCTAGCTTATGATGCATCTTCGCTTGTGTGCTCCCTTCCCATCCGAGTACTATTACAGGTTGCCAAGGGGTGCACTCATCTCAACCTCCATGTGTTAGAACCTCTCATGCACCTTCTTTGACTCACTGCAGCTGTCACACGTTTGCTACCAACAAAGTCATCTTATTTGCCTCTATGCGAAATTGCGGTCAGGTCATTACCATATGACCCGCTGCTGGGACTCCTACAACAAACAGTTTGAGGTCTAATTGGGACTTCTTATTGGAGAGATTCCCTTACATGTTGGCGAGTCCAGCACCATCAACATTTTGGGGCTTGAAGGAGGGCTAGATGACAAGTTGAGTCCTCACATCTATTTTGAATCTCTACACATCTATCATGACTAACTACCAAGTTGCTCTTCCAGATTGCATGTCCTATGGAAATGACTTCATTATCTCAGAAAATCTTTTGGATAATTTGTCTCATAAAACATTTGATGTTGGAGGCTACATAGCCTTGTTTAGGCACATGGTCAGCATTGTAGGCTCATGCAAAAGACATGGATTCTTTGAAGAGTACATGAGTTGCACATTGTTCGTCTACATGCTTCAAGGGAACCCAATGCACTGGTGTGCCACGCTGCTCGAAAAATCTATTCATTCTCTTGCTCATCTGGTTGTAGAGATAGATTATGCTGCCAATCACTTCGAATATAAAGCACTCAACAAAGAAATTTTGGAATTACGGAAAGCACCTGATGAATCTGTTGAATAGTTTTACACACACTTTTGTAATCTTGCATACTGATTCCCTGAAGATGATATTGATTGGGAATTCCTCGATGGGAGATTTGGGTATCTTCTTCACATATCTGAAAATCCACAATTCTTGAAATCACTCAAATCCCACTCATACTTCGGTGATGGAACTGCACAATCACAACCAGGCACAGTCGTTGTCACAAGTGACTTCCCACCTTCACCTCATGAAATAGCTCCACCACCACGTAGTGATGTAAGAGATCATGCACATACCTCTGTTGAACTGTCACATCCTCCCACCCCACCTACTCTTGATATCTATGTAGATTTGTCTTGCAAGCTTGTTGGTTGTCACATGGATTCATTCCCTCGACCTCCATCCTCACGTTCTATTAATCCTCCAGATTGCATTGTCTTGTGTTCTTCCATTTCGAACTCCTCACCGATTGTGAACAAGGATCAAGTTGTCAACAGAGTTGGTGTTATGCAACCAACCTGCGCCATCATTCATGATGAGTATGTGTGGGAATCTAAAGGAGAACTTGCGATGAGGGATGAATCCCTTTCAGCCCTGCCTCATCCACTTCATCCTGACATCCCTTATGATTCTGCCACTATTGATATCCCCTGTGAAACTCATTTCCAGATGCTTCTAATTTTGATCATTCACAGGACACGTTGGATGTCAGTATATCATTACAATGAGGATAGGACACATCTTCCTTGGGAAATATGCCCAATTTGTCATCTATCTTTATTAAAAACATAGAGGGTGAACATCCTTTCTTCCCATCTACCCCTATGCCCGATTCATCAAATCATGAGGATGCCGACGAACATCTTGAATTTTCTGATCTTGGTTGTCATGATCTATTCACTTCCTCATCCTATCATGATGTTGATTCAATCATTGTTAATCTATCCAAGACACTGGTATACAATGATCTATCTGTCAATGAAGTCAAAATCCCCCAGACTGTTAAGGCACTTCATCCCAATATGATGGTTAAGTCAGGCCGTCACTGTCCTGAGGTTGGTTGCACTTCCAGTTAGTAAATTTTTGAAACACTCAAGGCTCCTCATCACTCTCTACCTTGCATAGAAGATCACCCAAACACCCATATTTCACTTCCTCCACTCGAACTACACAATCCCATCTGTCATGCATTGGAGGAATCTTACACGGCAAGCACACATGCACAACACAAGTGGTCTACCTTTCTCACGTTTTCTTTCATGTCACAGTCAGGAGAATGCATACACTCAATATCTACATGCAGTGTAGCACAACATCATGGCAGTTCCACAGAATGCATGTCATGCACTTTCACTCATCTTTGTTCTGTGGTCACTTGTAAGCTTGGAGTGGGTTTGTCTTCGCTGTTACATATTTCTTGTTTATTAGTTCACATAGTTGTTTTTTTCGTGAACCATGCCTTCATCAATGGGTCAACCAATGCACCGGTGGCTGCATTGGAAGTATCACTTCACATGAGATGGCCCATGCACTATTAGCTTAGTGGTAGGAGTAGTGTTTTCTTTTGAGTTGTTCACTTGCATGCTTGTTTTCTTACTTTCTTTGTCTGGTTTTTTTTTTCTTGCTTGTTTTATTACTTGCTTTTCTTTGCCTTTTGCTTCTACTCTTGCTTTGCTTTGTTGTTTATTAGTTAGCTTATTTCATTCGTAGGTTAGTTTCACATGAAACCATGTATGACTCTTGAAGCAAGTTGGGTAAAGTACAAGAGGCCTTGTGTTTCTATCACTACTTGGTTATCTGTCATCCTACCTCTGTATGAAGAACTTGTTACTTTTAGTCCATGATACGTCGAAGGAAAATACGTACTGTTCTAAGTGAACCTTGGTGAAAACACAACGCTTGCACGCTAACTATTATCACCTACTCTAGTCGGTTTTTTTGGGTTAATCCTTGTGAGCTCATTCAAGTAGAGAAAGGTGAGGGGGGGACATTAACAAGCATGTCAGAGGTATAATAAACTACTTCTCTGCAAGAACAACCTCTTCTTCTCTCAATAAATCGAGATCCCTCTTCCACCTCTGGAATGAATAAGTGTTATGCATAGTTACGAAGATGAAAAAACAAAAAGTGAAAAAGTGAAAAAAGTTTGAAAAAATGAAAATGAATAATGCGAAAGAAGAGAAAGGCTTCTTGTGTAGAGAAGTGATGCAAGTAACTCCGCCGGGGTACTAGCCAGGCTCGCTAGCAGCAGAGCCATGCTTGTGTTCCTATGTGACTCCGTTGGGGTACCATCTAGGCCTGCTGGTAGTGGAGAAACACTAGAGAGGAAACTAAGAGTCTGACGATGATACTGCTTGTGCACCAATAGACCCCTCAACCCCAATCGAAAAACGGTGTTCCCTTGGCTTGAAATGTGTGTCAATCAATCAAGAGCTTGGCACATGCTACATCTTACAATCGAGCTAGTGTGGAAACCAAGAGGAGTTGAGAACTGAACAATACTTTCGGATGTGTTAGACTTGCTTTTCACAAACAAGGTCCATTCAGACAGCTGGAGTTCTACCAATGTGTCACTAAGTGTTGTAGCGGCTACAACCACGCTCCAAAATTTTTCCTCGGCTCATTTTGGAGCCTCCCTTCCAACCTTCATAGCAACATGTCTTGCTTTGTCAATTACACAAGCATCACTGTTTTTCTTACGCAAAGGTAGCCTGTCGATCACATCTAGATGCATTCCCCTCATAAGTTGATCACCCGTACTTGGTCCAGCTACAAGCTAAGCAACTCCCCCAAGAAATTGCACAATTCTGGAGAGAAACCAGCCTTCCCTCCAGAAATTGTGCAATCCTGACTAGAAGCCTGCTAGGCTCCATAATTGCACAATTCTGGCAGTCAACACTCATAGTGAAAATTGCACAGTTGTCCTCAGTAGGGCTGCTCAACCCAGAATTTGCACAAATCTAGGTAGTAGTAAGCTGCTATGCCCATAAATTATGCAAATCCCCTAGGCAACCAGCCCAGCTCCCAGTCAAAAATGTGCATTTTCTCCCAGCAGTCGAACAGTCTCTTGCATGTGCAGCTGAGTTGACTCGTTCCCTCCAAGACTGAGCAAATTGGCTTGCATGCATGGGTTACTTCTCCCAAGGCAGAATGCAAAGGCATCCCTTGTTTCAATGATCTATTTTTAGCAATTGGAGGTTACATGAAAGGATCATTTCAAAAACCTCCCACCAAGTGTCGCTTTTCCTAGATTTGTGGCATGTGCATCACAACCTCAATGTTATCAAAACTCATCAACTGAATGCCGCAAATCTCATTCCTCACATCAACCTTGCATCTCTGACATCCCACATCACATCTAGGAGTTGTTGGCACACTTAACTTAGTTGTTTTGGGTTAAGCCCACTTTCAATGACTTGTGTTTCATTTCTAGTGATTTTTGTCTTTTGCTTCATACGAATAGTGTATGCTTGATTTCAGTGAGATCTTACTGTCTTTTTGATACATTCTATCTTGTACTAGCACCATTTCAATTTTCTTCAACATCTCACTATTGTCGCATGCATGAAACTTTTTTTCATGAATGGTCATCAATTCGGCAACTCGCCTCACCCACATGCATGTTGTTCCATTTTTTGAATCTATCATTCACTGTTTGCATGCACAATCATTCACTCATGCTTACACTCATTATTTCCATGCATATGTATTCACATTCACTTTCAGTTTCACGTCGGTGAGTCTGCCCAACCTTGGCCCAGACTTTGCCTTCATTTAGATAGCAATGCGCAATCTCGAGAAGGAAGGCTCTGTCTTCCTCTCCAAAAATGCGCATTTATGCCTAACCACTCTCCTCCATGACTATTTTGTGCATTTCTAAGGGACAGTGATTGTTTTCCCAGAAAATTACACAATGCAGTCACTAAATCTGCAGCCACTACCAAATGAGATTGTGCATTACGTAATTCCAATAGTCAGCATCCAGACTGGACTGTGCATTATGCAATGCCAGTAGTCATTCAGCCTCCCAGTAGCCTAGATTATGCCTTGTGAACTCTTGACACTCAGTCTCCCAACCTCCTGGCTGAAATTGCACAACCTTCAGGATCGGTCACACAGGAATGTTGCAAATCAGTTCTCAAATTTAGTTTGGTTTTCAACTAACAGATTACTTACCATGAGTGTTTCCATGTCTCCAGGTATCATAGGTGTTCATCTGCCTCTAAGCAACACAAGTACAATGGTTTCCAGGAGAGCAGAGTCAAACACATCGTTCAGACCACACTTGGGGATGCAGTCGATCAAGTGTCTATGAGTTTTCCTACTCAGGAAGACTTCAAGTTGTTCATAGGCAAGGGCATCAAGATATGACAACAGAAATATCACAGCGAGAAACATTATGAACGGTAGCTGAAAGCATCATACTAGATGCAGCAAACACGAGAGTAAGGTTGTTGACAGCACATAGGTGGAACAAAGTTACAAGCCGAAGCAAATCCATTGGTAATGAAAGCAACTTTGGAGACTCAGGCTATGAGGTGATGGCATGACATGAATATCACACGAAGATAGAGAATGGAATAAAGAAGGAGTTGCATGTGCTAAAGCAGCAACTCAAGAGAGAACATGAAGTTTCACAGACAAGCGAATGAGTGCAACGAGAACAAGAACAAAAGGGGCGCAACATACATTCACGGATGAAACTGCGCACGTACAAGTTAAAGATCCATCCCAATAGCTGGCATGGAGCAGACATGGTGAGCAGTGTTGTTGGTCGCATGCAAGGGATTCAGAAGTATGCATGTCATTGTACACACCCATGTGATCAAACCCATTCAACACACTCACCATGGTGAAAAAAATAAGCAAGTCCAACTGGATTTGACCATGTACTTCGACTATTTAATGCACATGACCACCAACACACACTTGAAGATCAACACGGACACTATGCATAAGTGTGTTTTCAGTTCAGCCGCACCCAAGAAGACCATGTGCATGTTAGCGACAAGTTGGACGAAGGATCCATACCAATGCACTAGATGCAATGGAGGCAAGAGCTTGCTTCGGTAAGATGTCACCATGGGGTGCATGCACACCATCACGGATGACCAAGCTTGGTAGCAGCTCACCACCTTCACCATCACAATCATGTCAAAGAGTTGGTCTCACCTCAACGGACTGAGTGTCGGTGATGTATTGGTTGGCTTTCTCAAGCCATGTTGCCTCACATGAGTACATGTGCATTGTAATTTATGTCTTGTCAAGTGTAAGTCAAGTGTTGATAATTGGATGTAACAGTCATAGAGTAGATGAAGAGTCATGAGGTTAGCTGAACTGTCACAAAGGGGAATGTCAAGGGTCACCCCACACTTTGCTATAAATAGTCCCTCATAATTCATTATATAGGCTTTTGGTCAGCCAAGCTTTTGTTAAGACTATTTGAGAGAGCTTGGACAGTATTGTAATGAGCCTTGGCTTCTCCACTGCACGAACCTAGTACATCTCTTTGGAGGAGAAGGTGGATGTGGCTATAACATTCCACTCTTGGAGCTAGTGGTTGGACATGGATGTATTGTATGATTGGAACTTACACTTCTTTATATAATAAGAGACAGCATGTTTCATGCATATGTTGTATCATATTCCAGGTATCTTTTTTACTCTAAATGGAATATGTATTTTCTTTCTTACGCATGCATTTATGGACTATTTTGTATGAATATGTATGAATCTTTCTTAAATGTGTTGTTGGTTTAGGCATCACTTTGGATTTCCAGCTAGCTTGCTTTCCAGCTTATGATGCATCTTCGTTGGTGTGCTCCCTTCCCATTCAAGTACTATTACAGGTTGCCAAGGGGCGCACTCATCTCAATCCCCATGTGTTAGAACCTCTCATGGACCTTCCTTGACTCACTGCAACTGTCACACCCCTGTTACCAACAAAGTCATCTTACTTGCCTCTGTGTGAAATTACGGTCAAGGCATTACCATACGACCCACTGTTGTGACTCCTACACCAAACGGTTTGAGGTCTAATTGGGACTTCTTACCGGCGAGATTCCCTTACATGTTGACAGGTCCAACACCATCAACATTTTGGGGCTAGAAGGAGGGCTAGATGACAAGTCTAGTCCTCGCATCTGTTTTAAATCTCTACACATCTATCATGACTAATTAACGAGTTGCTCTTCCAGATTGCATGTCCTATGGAAATGACTTCATTATCTCGGAAAAACTTTCGGATAAATTGTCTCATAAAAAATTTGATGTTGCAGGCTAGATAGCCTTGGTTAGGCATGTGATCAGAGTTGTAGGATCATGCAAAAGACATGGATTCTTTGAAGAGTACATGAGTTGCACGTTGTTCATCTACATGCTTCGAGGGAACCCAATGCAATGTTGTGCCACATTGCCCGAAAAATCTATTCATTCTCTTGCTCATCTAGTTGCAGAGATAGATTATGATTTCAATCACTTCGACTATAAAGCACTCAACAAAGAAATTCTAGAATTATATAAAGCACCTGATGAATCTTTTGAATACTTTTACACACGCTTTTGTAATATTGCATACTGATTCCCCAAAGATGATATTGATTGGGAATTCCTCGATGGGAGATTTGAGTATCTTCTTCACATATCTGAAAATCCACAATTCTTGAAATCACTCAAATCCCACTCATACTCCAGTGATGGAACTGCACAATCACAAGCAGGCACAGTCATTGTCACAAGTGACTTCCTGCCTTCGACTCATCAGACAACTCCACCGCCACGGAGTGATGTGAGAGATCATGCACATACCTCTATTGAATTGTCACATCCTCCCACCCCACCTACTCTTGATATTTGCATATATTTGTCTTGCAAGTCTGTTGGTTGTCACGTGGATTCGTTCCCTCGACCTTCGTCCTCGCATTCTATTGATTCTCTGGATTGCATTGTCTTGTGTTCTTCCATTCTGGACTCCTCATCTATTGTGAAAGAGGATCAAATTTTTAATAGAGTTGGTGTTATGCAGCCGACATGCACCATCATTCATGATGAGTGTGTGCGGGAATCTAAAGGAGAACTCGCGGTGAAGGATGACTCCTTTTCAGCCGCACCTCATGCTCTTCATCCTGAAATCCCTTGTGATTCTGCCACTATTGATTTCCCATGTGAAAGCTCATTTCCAGATGCTTCTACTTCCGATCATTCATAGGACACGTCGGATGTCAGCCTATCATTACAATGTGGAGAGGACACATCTTCCTCAAGAAATTTTTCCAATTTGTCATCTATCTTTATTGAAAACACAAAGGGTGAACATCTTTTCTTCCCATCTACCGCTATGCCCCATTCATCAAATCATGAGGATGCCAAAAAACATCTCGAATTTTCTGATCTTGGTTGTCATGATCTATTCACTTCCCCATCCTATCATGATGTTGATTCAATCATTGTTAATCTGTCCAAGGCATTGGTATACAATGATCTATTTGTCAATGGGTCGAAATCCCTCATACTGTTGAGGCACTTCATCCTGAGATGATGGTTATGTCAAGCCGTCACTATCCTGAGGTTGGTTGCACTTCCAATCAGGAAATTGTTGAAACACTCAAGGCTCCTCATCACTCTATGCCTTGCATAGAAGATCAACCAAACACCCATATTTCACTTCCTCCACTCGAACTACACAACCCATCCGTCATGCGTTGGAGGAATCTTACACAACAATTACACATGCACAACACAAGTGGTCTACCTTTCTCACATTTTCTTTCATGTCACAGTCAAGAGAATGCATACACTCAATATCTGCATGCAGTGTAGCACAACATCATGGCAGTTCCACAGAATGCATGTCATGCACTTTCACTCATCTTTGTTTTGTGGTTGCTTGTAAGCTTGGAGTGTGTTTGTCTTCACAGTTACATATTTCTTGTTTATTAGTTCACGTAGTTGTTTTTTTCATGAATCGTGACTTCACTAACATGGGTCAACCTGTTATCACCCAGGTTGTTCCCTATGACTCCCAAGGGAATACAGCCGGGGTAACTACTAACCAATCTTTGGATTATAGCTTCTAGCCCAGCTGTAATCAGAGAGGGCTCTCTCTGTTAGGTTTGTCACTGTTCTATGGAGATTTTAGGCTAGTTATGAAGTAAAGGTTTGTTTATATGGTGTTTGGTTGGGAGGATGATTTTTGATAGTTTTGAAAAGTTCTCTGCAGGAAAATTAATCCATTGGGCAATGGAGTCTGGTGCTTCTAGTTCCTTGAGATCCTGGTTTAGTGGAGCTGGAAGTACAGGGCCTTTATATATTTCATAAAACAAACTGTAAATTGTGATGGTGAAGGGTGAATCAACCAGTGAAGAGAAGTTAAGAATTCTTCATCGAGCTGAGATGTGAGAAAGGGACCTATTCCTCAGGAGCAATACTTGAATTCCTGAAACAATAGATCACTGTGATGATATAGTGTGAAAGGTAGCAATTAAGAATTACACTTTCATTACCATAATTGAAGAAAACATTTATAATAGCTTGGATTGAGTTCAGGGTAATCTGTAATTAAATCCTAAGACTATTCTTTTTCCTTGCTATTAGATATCTAAAACAAGAGAAACATGAATGACATATGAGAGATAACAAACATATAACAAAGAGTAACAAGAAAACTTATTGAATCATGAGATACGCAGGAGTCCTGCAATATTCAGCCATACACCAACAAGACATCAAGAGACACAGAGCTTTGGAAATTCCATCATCCTTTGTATTAATTCTCTGAAAATTTACAGTAGAAGAGGAGCAGAATAGATATCAAAAGATTTCTTACATCCAATCTCCAACTCTTACTAACAAATGCAAGGGGGAATATATAGAGGTCTATTACAAAATATCTCAGGCATTGAGTCATCTGAGAGGGAAAATATCTTCATTAACTCGTACAGAGTTTGCAGATGAGAAGTTATTACAATCTTTAGTGCACTTTAAAGGCTCTTAACTCCTTGTTAGAGCAATTTTGACCTTTGGAGCTCACAGAGTCGGTTGAGCGCTTTGGAGTAACTGCTGAATGACGTGTCCGTGCAGCTGTATCTTCCTGTAGCTTCTTGGCCCTGTCACCTGTGACTGCTGATGCTGCCGTGGTGGCCGAATACATGTGCTGAGTTGGCTCAGCCTCTTTCTACATACCTGCTGATGTGTCTTTATTTTCCTGTGTATAAAAATTGAAATATTTTCAAAAAGCAAAATCACGATGACTGACTTTGATTTAACAGTAATCATATCAACTCCTCCCACACATCTGGTGCAGGCAACTGATGTTTCAAAATTGACCCCATGGTCTCATCAGCCTCTGTATATTTGTAAAAATGAGGAGGCTCATCAAATAAGTGTGTGATCTCATTCAGAATAAAGAATAAATTTTCTACCCTGTTGAAGAGGATCTGCCCTGTTATTGGCCCTGTCTCTGTTGATGAACTGGCTGCCTCTGAGATCTGATTTTGTGCAAAAGTGCTTTCTCTCTTGGCATATTTCTCATGTGAGAGAAATTTTCCTGATGGCTCCAGCAGACTAGGCAGACCTCTGTTTTGTAATGCCAGAAACCTGTTTTGAAATTTGTTGACATCTGCTTGCATGTCCTGGACTCTTCGCTCCAGGGTCTGGACTAGGCTTCTCAATGTCAGGACCCTTTTGATTAGTGAGATGGTTTCTGTCCTATTTCCAATTCCCATTTTTATGAGCTGGGAACTTGTTCTATAGTTCAGCACATTAATCATTTTATTGGCAATCTCAGGCATACTGCCTAGAGACGCCCTTGCTCGTTGTGTCTCTTTATGTGCTCTTCCAATGAGCGTTATTTGCTCATGGATGGCAGCAATGTATTCCCATTGATCTGTAATACATTGGCCAATATGGCCCAATATGACCCTCTTGAGCTCTGATGTGACTTTGTCCAATGTGAGCTCTTTCTCCAGATCAGCTATCCTCTTCTTGAGGGCCTTTACCTCCCTCTCTCTTTCTGCCACATTCTGCTTGGACTTGTCATATTTTTCATTGATTTTTGCCAGAGTGTCTTTGGCTTGATTTAGCTCAGACATCTGGGACTCCAAGACCTGAATTTCGTTCCTCAGCTTCTGCATATCCAGGCTTTAAGCTTGCTCCATTGTTGGTGGTGAGGTGGTTGGTGCTGAAGTGTCTGGGGCTGCTTGTTGCACCTGTTGGCTGGGAGGGGCGGTGTCTTGAGGGGTCTCCTCAATATTTATTGTTTCTGGAGGTGGCTGTGAGGTTTGCCCTGCCTCCTTTTGCTGTAATGTTGCCTCCAATGTAGCCTCTGATTCCTGCAGCTTTTCTTGAGTTTGGAGGAGCTCTTTGTATAGAGTCATTAATAGAGCAGCTGCATCCTTTTCCTGCCTTTGTTGGGAAACCTCTTATGTTTGTGGGTGAATAGTTGGTGGGATTTTGAGCATCTTTTTCATTGCTGCCATGTCAGCGTCCCTTAGCTTCAGGATTTCTTGCACAGCCTTCACGTCTTTAGGGTCATGCCCGAGCTCTATTATAATTTCTTCTAGAGCTTTGATCCTATTGTCCTTGGCCTGAGAGGAAGCTCTTTCCAGCTCAAGCTGTGCAGCAGTGTTATTCAAGCTATTCTGCAGCCTGTAGTTGACCAGGGTCTTATCAGCCAATGTGGCATAGACCATCTCACCCGTCTGTTTATGGAGCTCTATTTGATCCATTGGGTGGATGTATTTTGATAGGACCTCCAAATTGGTCCTGATGTAGTCTGCAACTGATTGGGGTTGCTGCACTGTTGGTGTAAAGTGGCTCATGAGCATTTTCCCCTCATGTGCATCAAATGCAGACATGAGCCATTGTTGGTTGGTAGGAGCCATGTTCAGCAGGTGATTGTAGAGTTGCAACTTTATTGGTTCATTTCTGTTCTTTATATCTCTAAATTGCTGCTTAATGCTTTTTTCTCCTCCCCTCCTTCGTGCCGAGGAGCTCACCTCTCCTACTGTTGCCCTGTCTTGCTCTTGTTGTAAAGAGCTGGCTGAGGCCTCCATGCTGGGCAGGCCTGTTCCCGAAGTCTGCCCCATTGGCATCTCCTCTTCAGAGAAAGGATTCAATCTTTGCCTTTTCTCTGGTGATACAGTAAGGGGTGTTTCCCTATCTCTTTTCCTGCTCACGTCCTCCCTTTGAGGGGTTTGGAGGATAGATGAGTCAATTCTTGAGTCCTGCCTTGGGGGTGCCATCTGTGCTGGCTACTGCTAGGTGGCCATTGGGGCCTCTGCTGTTTCTTCCCCCTGCACCTCTTGGTCCTTTTGCTGCTGTTGCTGTTGGGGTGGCTGCACTTGACCCTATTGTGCTTGTGGCCCTTCCATAGCTTTCTCCTTGCCCTTGCTCTAAGCCTGGCCTGTGGTTTGTTTTGCCTCTTGAGGTGCTGCAGATGATGAGGCCACTGCTCCTGCTTGAGGTTTTGGCAGAGTCAGTACTTGTGAAGGAGATTCCAAGTCAGCCATTTTCAATAAATGCCTTCTGGCCCTTTCATTTAATTCTTCCTGAGTAATTCGCTCTTCCAGTGTGTTCCTTCTCCATTTTGGTTGGTTGGCATCTCTTTCAATGTAGGGCATGCTCACATGTTCATAGCTGGAGAGCTTGTATTTCAGCCTTCTTAAGGATATGGTCATGTTAGGGTCATAAGGCTTCCAAAGGAAGCTTTGTTTTAGTCCAAGGCCTTCTAGTTTCCTGTCATCTTCTTTCCAGCCTTCCCTTTTGTTTAAGACAAGGTGGTCCAATTGATTTTTTACTTTTAGCTATGCCTTCTTGCCCTTGCCTGCAAAGTGCACGATATCAGCATTGCCAAATTGCCTGAAGTATTCTAAGGCAAACAGTCTCATAGGCACATACTTGGGCAATCTGTATGGGCGCAACTCACACCCATATATTCTGATTACAGTATAGTGTCTTGTAAAAGTACCAATCCCCTATGCTGTATACCTTGGACAGCTGCAGAATCCTCTGCATCTCATCAGTCAGTCTAGGAGGGGGTGAGGTTAAGAATAAAGACATGGCTGGATGGATGAAGAGGTCTATGAACTCATAGTATGTATATGGAGAGTATGTGCTGAGGTGAAACACTGAGGTCCAGTACACACTGACCTTGGATTGCCTGCTGCATCAGTTCTCTTGATCTCAAAGGAGAACTTCTCATGTTGGTAGTACAGGATGAGGTGGTAAATGTAGGAGGTGTATCTGAACACCTTCTCTCTGGACAAGTTCAAGAACTGCTCATGCATCTTATCTGAAATGTATGTAGCATAGTCATAACAGATTGGAGTCTTGCCAGGGGAAAACCTTGTCATCATTACTAGTACAGTTTCCTCAATAAATTCCAGTGACTTGTACCCTAAAAATGAACTAATCATGTATGCAAGATCTATACCCAGTTGATTGAGATAGCCATCAAAAATGGGAGGGTGCAGCACTGTGTCAGAGTTTGTAATGAACAATTGATTTAGCTTCAGGATCTGTGCATCTGTTAATATATTGGCTCCTTGGTTGATCAAGTCCATTAGGGACAAGGGGACCAATTTCTTCTGGGTCTTGAACTGCAGCATTTCTCTGATGGCCTCAGGGGTCATGTAGAATACCACTACACCTGTAGGGTCAAGCACAACTCTCTGCATGGGGTCATAGCAGACAACACATAAATGAATCAGGTCAGGGAACTGGTTGACCTGAGGGAGCTTGAATATTGGGAGGAAGGAATCCCAAATGCCTAGAATGTCTATCCCATCCTTATGTCTGGCTTTGAGCTCATTTAATAGATGAATGTGGAACTTGCATTTTGATGAGGAGTCCTCTGAGATTTGGTAGTCTAGGTCTGCCAAATCCTGCCACTCCATCTCTCTCTAGGGGGCATTTAGGGGAGCAATATTGAGGGCTACTGGTGCCACTGGAGTCTCCATGCTTGTTTGGATACTGACTGGTAAGAAATTTGCTGCTTCTTGGGCTGGAAGAGCACTGTCTGAGCGAAAAGGCGAACTGAAAAAGCAAGGTAATAGGGTAAGTGCACAGCAGTTGAAATACTGTTCTAGTCTTTAAGAAGGCAAATATTAGCCTTTCACAGGCCTTTCTCAGCAATTTAGTGCAGGTTTTAGGTTCTAGTTCACGACTGCGCGAACGAAGAATGCGGGCTCTTTCACTGAAATTTTCAATCTAGATGGCTCGGCTGGTGAAATTTGACCGTTAATTTTCCAAGAGGGAGCTGGGTTTGAGTAGTTTTCTGGTGATTTTTAAGCGTTTTCTGTGCTTAAGGTGTTTTTAGCAATTACTGAGAAAAACCAGGTTTCAAAGAGGTTTTTACGGACAAATACCTGGCAGATGCATTGCTTGGGTCGGAACAGCAGTTGGTTACGCGTGCTGAAGCTCTCCGGTTGGTTTTGAACCGGTTGGTGAATTCTTCGTCGTAAAACACATGCAGAGAGTGCAGAAGTGTTTTTGCCAAAAAGTGCAAAAAACACGTAATTTTGGCAAAATATGACTTTTTTGGCTTATTGGCGCCCTTTTTTAAATGACGTCAGCATGACATCAGCAAGTGGGTCCGGGTTGGGTGACGTCAGCAGGACGTCATCAGGTGACGTGGCGGCCTAAGACCGGTCCATGGGGGCGGTGAGGTGGAGAACAGGTGGACCAGTGGTGGGCGAGGCGCGCGGTTGTGGCGCTGACGGAGGCGGTACGACGGCCTTAACAGAGGCGGACAGGTGGCGCAATATCGGGCTACCTCTTATACGGCGGGGAATCTGTCAGAGGGGGCTCGGATGGACTTTGGGGGTGACGCGTGGACCCGCATGACATCAGCGTCTGACAGATATCGGACGATATCTGCCGGACGTCAGGGCCCCTCTGATACGAGCGTCAACCATTGGATTAAAATTGTTGGATCGGAGGGCTATCGGGCCACTAATCTGCACGAGCAATACAGTCATTGGGAGGGGATTATAATAATGTTTTCGGTGGTAAATGCGCCCGGCGGGACCCTTAGGCGTTTTAACAAATTTTAATGTTTCTCCAATGTATTTCTTTGTTAAAACGTATATAGCCGATGACTTTAGAAAAAGGCACAATAGAGAGTTTTTATGAAATTTTTCACATAAACGCGCAAAGGATAAAAACTTAGGATAGGCGGGTTTTCAATGAAATTTCATGTAGAGGCACAAAATGGCTCCCGACCTTAGGATAAGGCGGGGAAAGTGGGTTTCATCATATTTTTTCCTTTGAGTGGGTATAAGGGTGCAAAAAAAGGGTTTCTTTCAAGGGTTTTCAGGCAAAAATGGAGAGTTGGCTAGGTAGATGAGTTCTGATGGAGAAACGAGGTTAGGCTTGGGTTCTTGAGCTTAACCAAGTGTTAATTCAATTCCCTAGTTTTGAACCATAGGGCTATAATGCCAAGGAGGGGGTATTTATACATTGCTTGGGGTTTATACACCATGGTGTTATAATAGTAGGGAAAGGGTAACATAGGGAGCTAAATAATACAAGTTAGAGGTTAATATGGAGGGAGACAGTGAATGAAGAGTGGTATTACTAAGCTTTCTTGGAAACAACTTAGCTTAAAGAGTAGATCAAAATGAAAAGAACTTTACACAAGAAATGTGGCTTTTGAAGGCCATAAGAACCAACATAAAACCTTGAATCTCTCTTATGAACCCATCTTGTGAAGGGATGTTAGTAATGAGTGGTAAAAAAAGGGAAAAAGGGAAGTTAGACATGCTCCATTTGTGTTGTTTTCCTTGTATTTGGTCAGCAAAGTTCAGCTTGGAAGGAGCACCACTTCTGCAACCCCTATCTACCTACCCAACTATCTTGCCTAGCATTTTTTGTTTCTTCTTGGAGGGTGCACTTGGACTTGCAAACCCTTTATGTGCCTTTTCTTTTCCATTGGCTTTTTTTCTTTGATCTCCTGTCTAGCACTACCCTTATTTCTTCCAAGGCCCTAGATTAAGCAGTTGGGAACCTTAGTTTTCTCTGCCTAACTTACTGATCTGCCAAGATTAAACAGTTTGGACAGATTTCTTTCTCTATTCTACAACAAAAATTGAAAATATGGCATGATCCAGATTGGACTGTTGGATCATCCATCAAAACTTTAATGGGCATGAAGGCATGTACACACCTTGTCTTAGCTTGAAAATATGGGATCTTTGTAGCAGCAAAGCAGAGCATATTGGGCACTTGAATTTGCCAATCATGAAATATGAAACCTATTGGTATAGATATCCAACAGTGGCTCCACATGGGGATGGTTTTTCTCCTTTGAAAGACCAAGAACAACAGGTCAGTGTGCCTTGGCCCTTTGGCTACTCCTTTCAAAACTTGGAGCTTTTTCATCTTTGGCCCCTCAAAATGTAGACTGGCCTATTTTTAATATTTGTTGCAGTCTAGTATTTTCTTACTTCTGCAAGATTCTTGAAATCAATTTATTCACATACTTAGGGAAAACAATATATGTAGCAAATTATGTACAAGGGCAACCATGCTGCATCTATGGAAGGTAGTCAAAATAGTGCTTCAGCATCCTGCCATTGACAGGACCTTCATCCAAATTAGTTTCCTCAAGATTTTTAAGGAAGTAGGTGTTATTTCCTTGTACTGCTTGGATGAGAAATGGTCCTCTCCAGAGGGAATCAAACTTTCCATGGTTTCCTTTGCTTTCTCTCCTTGAATCCCACTTGAGAACTTTGTCACCCATGTTAAAATCCTCAGCCTTGGTCCTTCTATCAAAAGCTTTCTTGAGTTTTTCTTCTAAGATTTGAACTCTGTTATAGAATTGGTCCCTGGTTTGCTGCAAACATATAATCTGATTCACCCTCCTTTGAATATCATTGGGCTCAGCTTGACTTTCTTGGAGTAGCTTCATAACAGGGATCCCTAGTGATGAGGGAAATTTGGCTTCTAATCCATAGACTAACTCATATGGGCTGACCCCAATTGATTTTTTGGTTGTTAATCTATCTGCCCATAAGGCATTGACAAGTTTCTTATGCCAATTCTTCTTGTTCTCCTCCAACACTTTCTTTATCATATTTACGAAGCTTTTGTTTGATGATTCTGCCAGGCCATTTCCTTGGGGATAATATGTAGTAGAATGGCCCAAAGTTATGTGGAATTTGTGACAGAAGCTGACCATCTTTTTGGATCTGAAAGCAGCAGCATTGTCTGTTATTATTTTATCATGGCATCCAAATCTAGCAAGGATATTGGTCTCAAGAAACTGTATGATCGTGGAATCATTTGCTTGTCTGCATGGGATTGCTTCAATCCACTTTGTGAAGTAGTCTGTTGCTGTCAGAATCCATCTATGTTGGCCTGAAGATGAGGGATTGATTTCTCCAATGAAATCCAGGCCCCATTGCTGAAATGGTCTCTCTGTTGCAATGGGCCTTAGAGGCAGTGGCAGCAATTGTCTCTTTCCTTCAAATACTTGACATTTGTGACATGCAGTGGTGAATTTCTTGACATCAGAGAAAATTGTGGGCCAATAGTATCCAGCTCTAAGTATTTTGTCCACAGTGGACTTCCAGTATAGATGCCCACCACAATCACCTGCATGAAATTCTTCCATGATTTTATTAGCTTCATTTTCAATCAGAAAATTTAATAAGATGCCCTCATGGTTTTTCCAAAACAGATTTTCTTCCATGACACAGAATTTCAAAGCTTTCATTTTTAAAAACCTACATTTAGTTTTGGACAACCCTGGGGGAGCACACAGGTTTTGTAACACATAACAAATATCAGAATACCAGGGGGATTGTTCAAAGGCTACATTTATCTTTGGAGTCGCCAGCTCCTGTTCACTGTCCAGTTGGTTAATGTCCAGGGCTTGGAAATTTGTTTCAGACATTAATTTAGCCAAGCCCTGGCCTTTTATTAGTTTTGTAGGTTTTATTTCTATATCAAATTCCAGAATGTTTGCAATCCATTTTCCTCTTCTACCCTCCAAATTTTCTTGAGTGAGTATATCTTTGACAATTGGGCTTGGCACATAGGCTATTATATGGGAATAGAGGATATAAATCCTAAAGTCCTTAATAGTTTTAACCAAAGCATATGCTTGTTTTTCCATGATCTGGTACTTGAGGGGTGCATCTCTAAGAGCCTTACTAAAGAAAGCAATGGGTTTCTCATTCCTTTGGTCATCTTTCTGTAGTAAAACTGCAGCAATTGTGTGCTCAGAGGCAAAGGAGAATATGATGAATTCTCTATCAAACTGAGGGTTAGTTAGGACAGGGGCTTGGGTGAGGGCAAACTTGATGCCTTCAAAAGCTTGATTAGCCTCTACTGTCCATTTAACTTTGGAATCCTTTTTGAGCATGTTGTTAAGCAATCTGCTCAGCTCAACCAGGTTTGGGATAAACCTTCTTAGAAAGTTGATTTTCCCCAAAAAGGCTTGCAATTCCTTTATATTCCTTGGATGGGGCATTTGCTGGATGGCTTGGATTCTGTCTGGGTCAATTCGTATACCATCTTTGGAAATAATGTGACCCAGTAGTTTTCCTTCCTCTAGACCAAACAAGGATTTTTTAGGTTTCAAGGAAATTCCATATCTCCTGCATGTTGTAAATATCTACCTCAAATGTTTCAAGTGGCCTTGGTCGGATTTTGAAAAAGGTGTGAGATCATCCAAATAAATGAAAAGGAAGTCATGGATCTCTTTAGAAAAAGCGATATCCATTGCTCTTTGGAATGTAGCCCCTGCATTTTTCAAACCAAAAGGCATTTTAACATATTTAAAGGTTCCCCATGGGGTTGTAAATGTAGTTTTGTCCTGATCATCAGGATGGACTAAGATTTTGTTGAAGCCTGAGAACCCATCAAGCAAGGAAATCGTTGAGGCCCCACTACTCTCTGCAGGATGTGATCCATCTTGGGTAGGGGATAGTTGTCTTTTAATGACACTTGGTTGAGTTTTCTCAAATCAACACAAAGCCTAATTTCCCCAGTTTTCTTCCTTGTAGGGACCAAGTTTGAAATCCAATCAGAGAATCTGATTGGCGCTATGATGCCTGCTTTGAACATTTTTTGTACCTCTTGTTCCATTGCTGGGAGGAGCATAGGATTAATTCTCCTCAGTTTTTGTTTAAAGGGCTTATGATTTGGCTTTAGTGGGATAGTGTGTTGTATCACAGAGGTGTCATAGGATTTTAGATCCTCATAACTCCATGCAAACACATCTTGAAACTCCTTAAAAAGGTCAATGTATTTGGGCTTTTGGTCAGGAGGTAAGGCAGCAGATAGTTTTATGATTTTAGGTTTATCAATTGTCCCAATGTTATGCTCTTCTATAGTAGTATTTAGGGGCTGCAATTTTGGTTTATTGGGAACATCGTTGGAGTCAAAAATGTCTTCCGAAGGAGCTAAGCCTATTGGAAGAAAATTGTCCCTTAATTGTATCACCTCAGTTTCATATTCAGCTATCTCCTCACATTCAACCTGTTGGATTTCTTGTATGTTGTGTTGGTTGAAGACTGTAGGATGTAGCATTTGATTGGCTGTTCTGGGTGATATTGCTTGATTGGTGTGTTTGCCATGTATTTGTGGTTGATTTTCTGTCTTAAGTATTTACGATTGACTTGCTGTCTCAGTGTCTATGTTCAGACCTGAAAACTCTTCTTGTAAAGTCAGAAAATTGTTGATTTGTGTGCCATTGTCAAACACCTGCCAGTCCTTTATATTGTTTGGGCTAGATGGTCTGTGTTTTACTTCTGCTGTAAAATAGTGATGAGGCTCAAAAGGGAGCTTGCAGGTGCTTGCAAACGTAGCTAGACTATGAGCATGAAGGTTCTGAGCCCTAGGAATTTTGGTCATCTGGAACTCAGTGAAAGACCCTAGTAGCTCAGTGGCAGCAGACCTATAAGACCTGAGTCTTTTGTCATTGGTAACAAAATTGCCTTTCACCTGTTGGATAACTAAGTCTGAATCCCCTAGGATTGATACTCTTATAGCTTGTAGGGATTGTACCAACTTGAGGCCTAGTAGGAGAGCCTCATATTCAGCCATGTTGTTGGTGCATTTGAAGTTTAGTTTGTAGGCTCTACCCTCTACATGGCTATTTTGTTTGTTATGCACCCACACTCCTGCTCCTGCCCCTAATTTGTTAACTGATCCATCAAATTCTAAGAACCATAGAATTTCCGTTTTTAGGGGCGTTTGTATAATGTCTCTATGGGCTGGATCTATGAGTTGGAGTATAGGCTGTTTATTTAGCTTGGTTTTCAGAGCAACCTCCTCATTTGGTGGGATCAGCTTTGTTTCTTGAGGAGCAGTTTGTTCATTTGACTTCTGATCCTGCTTAGGTGTCCTGGTTTCATCATCATTTGTTTTGTGTTCTTGAATACTTGCATCCTCTGATTCAACCAGTGTTTGTATGTCATGATTTCCTTGATTGGCAGGCTGATTTGTTTTAGTTATCTGGGTTTCTTCATTGTTTTTGTTACCTGTATTGTCATTGAAAAGGATGTACGAGTCTATGTCAGAATGGACAGAATATATGGGGAAGTTTTGAGGCTTCTCTGTAGTGCTGACCATGTATTTCATCAGAGACTCTCTATACAATCTCTTGGGTTGACCAAAGACTATGATGGTAGCATACGACATGTCCAATTGAAGGGACCCTTGGAGTTTGGCCCCCCATGATCTTGACAATAACATCCCATACTTGGGTGGGATATTAGCAACAACAACATCCATCAAGATCGTTTTGTTTGGGTATTGGACCAGGGATACACACAAGTCTTTTATCAGGCCTAAACATTTAACCTGGCTAGAATCAAATGAGAACAGGTCCTTGTATGGCCTAGTAATATCTAAATTCAACCTCTCCATGACTGATTTTGGCATTAGGTTATGAGATGCACCTGAGTCAAACATTGCATTGTGTAATATCTTGTCATGTACATGCAAACTGACATAAACGGGTAGAATCCCTGTGCCTGCTATTTTTCCATCAACTTCTGGACCAAACAGTAGTTCTGGGGTGTCATCCAACACATTGACATTGTCTTTGTTTTGGATGAGTTGGAGGGACTTCTCAATCTGCTGTTTAAAGATGTCATTCTTAGCTAGCTCTGCCAGAGGGACGGCTATTTTTAGTTTTCCAATTTCAGCTTCCAAGTCAAAGGGTTTCTCAGTTTGGACTTTAGTGCTATGGGTGAGCCCCCTTTCTTTATTTGGTAAGGTTTCCTCTTGATTTTGGGGCTTATGTTTCTCAATCACCTCTTGAGGCCTTTTACTTGGATTGGGATGCACAGATGGTATAGTTGGTAGATTTAGTGTCCGTTCAGTAACTTCTTCAATAGTTACTTCCTTCGTGAGTGAATCAGTTGCGTTCATTGGTTCTGTTATTATGGCACTCTTGGGCTGCAGTCTATCCTTGGTTTTCTCAGGCTGTGTTATGTTTACAGTCCTGCTTCGTAGTTTGTATTGTTTATGGACTTCATAGACCGCTATGTCATAACCTTGTTTGAAATCAAATGATTCTCCTGACTTTGTTTGAAATTGTTTGCTGTCTTCTTCTTCATGATGTTCTTGACTCAGGAAGACTTGGTGCTCATCATCAAGACCCATTAGGGGGATATGGGTATCATCCACTTGCTCATCTGATGTGGATGTTTCAGCATAGTTTTCTTGAAATGGAGGTCTTATTTCTGGATCATTGTTGGCTTTGCCCCCACTAGGGTTTTGGTTCCTCCTAAAGTTTGGATTTCTGTTGGAGTTATTTGGTGGTGCCTCCCATGAAGACTTTCTTTCCACAGACTCTACCCTGTCGCCCAATCTCTTCATACCAGAAATTATTGCATCTAATTTTTGGTCAAAGGCTGAGGGTTCCTCTTTAAAGGCAACTCTCTTTTCTAATCTAGCCCTGTTCCTCTTAGCAATCAGGTTTGCCTCAACTGTTACAACAATTTTCTGAGCTTTTTCAAGGGTTTGAGGGGCTCTTTCTTTTAGTTGGTAAGCCATGTCTGGGTCAAATCCATCTGGAAATTTATATAAGGCCAAATCAGGGGGAGGTCTGAGGTTTTGAGGTATTGCATTATATACATTATTAAACCTGGAACAGTATTCCAGAACTGTCTCTTGAGGACCTCTTTTAATCATGTCATATTCACCAAGTATATGTAGAGGATCCTTCCTTTTCTCCCATCTATTTGTGAAGGATTGGTAAAGCTCATCGGGGGTGTGGATGGTGTTTGCAGGAAGTGATCTGAACCAAGTTCGAACATCCCCTGTTAAGCTTTGGACAAATATTCTCATCCTCACACTCTCATCATCTATTTCATAGTTTTCAAAATGATCTTGCATTCTTTTAGCATGCTGAATAGCAGAATAAGGGCCAGTGGAGTCAAAATATGAGATTTTGGCCTGGTAATCTTGAGGTAAGGCCACAGGATTGGCAGGTAGTTGTAGAGGTGCATACCTCATAGCCATATTCACAAGATTTTGGGGGTTGACAAGGGCAACTGGGACAAAAGGAACAGTGGGTACCACAGAGGTAACAAGTATGGAGGGATTTAGAGTGTTTGTCAAGGGAATATGTGTGGGGGAGGAAGATGTGGGTGGAGGACTTTGAGATGTGCATGGGGAACTAGGGGAATTAGGGGTGGAACAGAATAGTACTTTAATTGGAGTGGAGATGGGGTTAGGGTGAACTGTCTCTGGACTAAGGTCAGCAAGGTTATCTTGTTTCTGCTGATTCCTAATTAGTTTTGGGATTGTATTAGGATTTTCAAAGACAGTAGGAGGGTTGGGATCAGGATTAGCCCTAGTGTACCGAAGATTCTTCTTGGGAGCCAGCTTCTGAGCTAGTCCTTCTAAGTTATTTGAAAGATTTGTATATCAAGGACTGGACAGGATTTTGAAAGACTTTGTGTATCTGTATTGGGTATAAAGGATATCTGAGTCAGCTCTACCTTAAGGTTGCAACTGTTTGTATGGGAGCAGTTTGAAGGTTTCTTGACTGATGTTTCAGATTTTGAGTGTGATTCCTGGTAGATATATAGTCATCTCTAGATCTTGAATGTCCCCGGTGGAGTTGCCATTTATGTTAACACCTAGGTTGTTCCCTATGACTCCCAAGGGAATACGGCCGGGGTAACCACTAACCAATCTTTGGATTACAGCTTCTAGCCCAGTTGTAATCAGAGAGGGCTCTCTCTTTAAGGTTTGTCACTGTTTTAATTGAGTTTTAGGCTAGATATGAAGTAAATGTTTGTTTGTTTCTTATGTTTGGTTGGGAGGATGCTTCTGATAGTTTTTAATGTGTTCTCTGCAGATGAAACTGATCCATTGGGCAATGGGGTTTGTAGTTGTTGTTTCCTTGAGATCCTGGCTTAAGTGCAGCTAGAATTACAAGGCCTGTATGTATTTCATAAAACAAACTGTAAATTGTGAGGGTGAAATGAGAATCAACTAGCAAAGAGCATTTAAGAATTCTTCACTGAGATGGGATGTGAGAAAGGGATCTATTACTTAGGAGCATTACCTGAATTCCTGAAACAATAGATTACTGTGATGATATAGTGTGAAAGGTAGCATTTAATAATTACACTTTCATTATCATAACTGAACAAAACATTTGAAATAGCTTAGATTGAGCCCAGGGTAATCAGTGATTAAATCCTGAGACTATTCTTTTTCCTTGCTATTTAGATATTTGATACATGGAAAACATGAATGATATATGAAAATTGAATGATATATGAAAATATAACAAACATATAACAGAGAGTAACAAGAAAACTTATTGAGCCATGAAATACGCAGGAATCCTGCAACATTCAGCCATACACTAGCAAGACATCAAGAGACACAATGCTTTGGAAATCCCATCATCCTTTGTATTAGTTGTTTGAAGATTTACAATAGAAGAGTGATAGAATAGATATCAAGAGATTTCTTACATCCGGAGTCCAACCCCTGCTAACAAAATCGAGGGGGAATATATAGAAGTCTATTTACAAAATATCTCAGGCATTGAGTCATCTGAGAGGGAAAATATCTTCTTTTACTCGTACAAGGCTTGCAGATGAGAAGTTATTACAATCATCAATGAATTATAAAGGCTCTTAACTCCTGTCAGAGCAATTTTGACCTTTGGGGCTCACGGAGTCGGTCGAGCACTTTGGTATAACTGCTGAATGACGTGTCTGTGCAGCTGTAATTTCTTGTGTCTTCTCGGCCCTGTCACCTGTGATTGCTGATGTTGCTGCTGTGGCCGAGTAC